>CATIWO010184986.1:0-10898 GCA_949673435.1 Macaranga tanarius
CAAGACTTATAATTTTTATTAAGTAGAAATCCTTGTCTCCAAGTAATTTCATTGTCTTTGTAGAATCCAATTATATATCCACCAAAATGCACCAGCTCTCATTGTGTACATATTTGATTAAAATATTATATATGGTGATCAAGCATACACAATACATTCAAACTCATAATTGAATTCAAACCATCCACATAACATATAATAAAAAGTTAATTCATTGATTCATTCTTCCTTGCAATTCTAATAAATAATGGCCTAGCCAAGATATATGGTAAACATAATTAAAATAACAACAAGAAGGAAAATAAAATATAAAGTACTACGAGAGAAAGATAGAACTTTGAATGTGGATAGCCTTCTTGAAGATTTCTTGACTTGCTTTGAATGTTCTTCACTTGAATATTTGAATTTCACTAGTAATCTAGAAATATATAACTAATATTTTTTTATGTGTTTTTTTATCTAAATTGCTATTTTGTCTTCTATATCTAAAATACAGCCAACACATATATTTTATAGGTCTAGAGAAGAGTTACAAATGACTAAAATTCGTATACATTTGGAAAGGCACCATTTGATATGAAAAGTCATTACTATATGCAGATATAGTAACTTCAAGGGCATTTTTGTCTAATGAATTTACATTATTTGTAAATAGTGTCTTCATAAAAGTTGTAGTTCCTTGAGTTAGCTTTCAAATGCAACTTGAATCACCCAATTTTGAGTTATGTAGAGGAAATAATGGCCAAAAAACAAAAATTGTACAAAGTGAAGAGTTGTGTCCCTTCAGAGTCGGGACCACCGTGTTGACTCGGCACGAGTGGCCTCTGTCATGAGTCGGCATGCTGTGCTGACTCGGCACAGGCCTAAAAAATGTGTCTTTTGGTCCTTCTTAGCTTTTCTTCATTCCAAAGCACTCCAAAGCTCTCCAAAGCTTCTTTAATCACAAAATTAGCATAAATAACCTATAATATTAAATAAAAGATAACAAAATGCTCCTAAATAACCATGTGAGCTTGCATACTATCAGTAATTCTCTAGTAGGTAAATGATCAGAGATTGTGTTCAGCACTTTGCTTTGTCCTTCAAGTTCCTTTTCCAAGCTAAAAAAAATAAGTTGATGTTTTAAATATGTGTAGTGTAGTAGATTTTTCTTACAATAAGTTATGTTTTAACTACTTGTCGAGAAACACAGTAAGGCCAACTACTCTTTTCTCTTCTCTTTCCCTAGTGTTTTCCAATTCCCTTTGTATGCTTTAAAACTTTACTTCTCCTTTGCCTTGTCAGGAACTTATTCAGAAGCTCATTTGAAGGGTAAAACAAGTGAGTTTAGTAACTTCAATTTTTATCTACTTTTGCATAATAACCTGATGATTTTTCCTTGTGGCCTAAGGCTGGCAATTCGTGTCGGCGGGTCATAAACGGGTCGTGTCAAAGACACGATAATAACACAAAAATGGCTAACCCGAACACGACCCATTTAAGTAATCGTGTTAAAACTTCAAA
The DNA here is from genome assembly GCA_949673435.1 of Macaranga tanarius. Lineage (NCBI taxonomy): Eukaryota > Viridiplantae > Streptophyta > Magnoliopsida > Malpighiales > Euphorbiaceae > Macaranga > Macaranga tanarius. The sequence goes on from CATIWO010184986.1 coordinate 1,504, forward strand.
CACGAACACGGATATGTTTAGTTAACGGGTTACACGACATGACACGTTTAGACACGTTTAACTTATACAGGTTAAAATGTGTTACGGTTACACGACACGACACGTTTAACCCATTAACTTATATAGGTTTAAATGTGTTACAAACACACGTTTATACACATTTAAACACGTTTAACCCATTTAACTTATATAGGTCTAAATGTGTTACAAACACACGTTTATACACATTTAGACACGTTTAAATTATACAAGTCTTAATGAATTATAAACACGATAAGGACACATTTAAACACGTTTAACTATTAAATTACAAAATAATAAAAAATCACAAAAAAAAATCTATTAAACATATAAAAAAAATTAATATTATGTGGTACAATTTAAAATTAAATTCTAAATTAAACATCCATTCAAATTCTAAATATCATTGCAATATTTTAAAATTTCATATTACATATCAAATTGTCCAAAACCATAAAAAAAATTAAATTGTCTAAAAACATAAAAATGACTATCACAATTTAAATTTTCTTCAAGCTCTTGGTCCTTCCACCTACATATACAAAGAAACAAACATTTTAATAAATATAGCAACAACAACAAAATGCCAATAAGTAAGGAGATAGACATAACAAAATGCCAGTAATAATCAACTGTTGCTCCGGGATCAATTCTTTCAGCTGAGAATGAAGGTCCTAGATGTCCAAAAGAAGAACAAAAGAAGAGATAAGTATTAGAAAAAACCACTGCTACATAAATTAAACAATGAAAGAGTAACATATAGAACCTCTAAAAGAAATCTGGCTAAAAACGTATTCTATGTACAATAATATTCACAATCAGAAAGGCTTTGTTTAGTTCATAGAAGAACATAATTAAAGTGATAATGGCAGCTTATACACAACAACAACTGAAGTTATATTTTTCACTTAAAATATAGAATCTGCAGTCCATCAATTGGTCAAATACCATTCATACAAAATACAATAACGATAACAATAAATTAAAATCTTCTAAGTTTCCAACATGTCTAGACAATTCTATTTTAGTTCTAATGAATGAACCAAACTAAACGCGAAGATCAATCCTTGAACCTCTCCATATTTAAACATCTCAAACAGAAGAATGGTATAAGAATATGATTACCACTATAAGGTCCTGCATATTCAAAGATAGAATGCAGCATTTGTGTGAAAAAATACAAAAATATAGGGACAGATAATTACAAGATCAGAAGATGTCTGCATCTGAATCCATCTCACAGAGTTACTAAGATTAGATTGTTGTTGAACCTGTAATAATTTTTCATTTACAATACATTAAAAAAAAAGTGAAAATAATAATAGTAATAATAATAATTCATAAAAAGTGAAAACTTGAAAGAGAACTAACAACGCGAGAACGAAGTCGAGAAAGCAAAGAAACACCTCTGAAGAATACCATTTCTCCTTAATTGCTCACAGCTACAAAATATTACTATCAAATATAAATTCTACCAATAACTTACAATTAAACTCAGAGAAAAATTCTACCGATAACTCACAGCTTTGACCATTAAATTTGTAATTTTGTATCTCAATCATTAGAAATTGAAACTAAAAAATTAAAGGAATGGAGGATCGTACCGAGTCAAAGAAGCAGATGCGATTCCAGAGACGGAGATAGACAAAAAAAATTACTCAAAAATCTAAAACTTGAATAACAACAACAACAACAGCAGCATACAATAACATACAACAGAGTCAAGAAGAAGTTCATACCATACGCAGAGTCAAGAAGAAGTTCACACCATAACAGCAATAAAAACAGCAGCATACGATAAATAATCAAAGCTTGAATAACTAACCTGATCTTGAAATGGAGGGGTGGTTACAGTTTTTATCAGTCGAAGGTTGGGGAACCTGATCTGGTGCGAAGAAGGTTAAGGATAGGGAGTGGGGACAGTGAGCACTAAGCAGTTACGAAGAAGGTGAAAGAGGCGGAGGTGAGTTTTGAAAGAGGCGGCTGCGACGAACGTGAAAGTTGGCAAAAAAGTTGGGGAATAGGGATAGTGAGCGGTGTCGATTTTGTGAGGCAGCGGCGTGAGTGAGAAGGGAGAAGGAGGTATGCAGGTAGCGGCGTGAGAAGGGGCAGAAAAAAAATAATAGTGCATTAGGGTTAGAGATAGTTTTGTTAGGGTTAATTTCTACCATCAAATACGTAGTTTTAATGAGTTTAGACTTTAGTTATATTTTTTGGGGGGTTTAGATAGTTTTGATGAGTTGAGTTTATTTTTTCACAACTACGTAGTTTTGATGGGTTTAGGTATTATAAAATTAATATCTATTAATATTTAAATATTAAATTTAATAAAATATTAATTATCATTTTAATTTAATAAAATTAATATTTATTAATAATTTAAATTTAAATATTAATTTAATAAAATAAAATTTTATTATAAATAACGAAATATAATTTTATTATAAATAATGAAATATGTAATTCTATCTTTAGTTAGTATTAATACTCAATATGATATTAATACTAACACTGAATATGATACTATTTTATATTATGAATTATATTAATAGTTTACATGACTAACATGTAAGTTTATTTAATTTATTACATATAGTTTATATAAAATTATTATCCTAATAAATGATTTTTGACAAATAATAAGTTGGACTAATTACTAGTGTATAACATATTAAGGTATGCAATTGAGAATACTATCTTAGACTAAATATATATAATTCTATTGTAGATGACAGTAATATTAATACATATCAAGTTCAAGTATATATATATATATATATATATATAGTTTACAGCAAACCAAAAAGTTAAAATTAATTAATTTAAGAATCTTCTAGATTTGGGTCCCCTAATCTACATCTAATTATTTATTAAAAATCAAATTTTAAATTGATTAGTTTACCTTAAAACATATAGCATCCTCAATATTGTTATATATATATATATATAGCTTACATACTAATTACTAGTATGTAACATATGTTATTATTCAAATAATAATAATTATACAAAATATGATATTAATCTCAAAAAATAAAAAATAACTAAATACTAATTGAAGTTTATTTAATTTAAAATGTAAATTTTTTGTTATAAAAATATTCAATTAATACATTAAAAAGAAATATTCAAAAGTATTCAATATATATATATATATATATATATATATAAACGGGTTAATACGTGTTTAAACGGGATTAATAATTAATCGTTTTAACCTATTTATTAAACGTGTTTAAACGGGTTGACAGTTAATCGTGTAACCCGTTTATTAAACATGTTTAAACGGGTTACGGGAGCTCAACCCGTTTAAACATGATTTTATTCGTGTTTTAAACGGGTTGATCCATTTATACTAAACCCAAACCCGTTTAACTTCGTGTCGTGTCGTGTCATTTAAATGGGTCGTGTCACAAATTGCCAGCTCTACCTTATGCTACTATCATAGAGCGGCCAGGGAGCTTGTATAAATTTTCTTCTTCTAAAGATTGTTATACTTCTACATCAAAATGAGTGATAGTTCTTGTGGTAATACCTAGGAAAAACTAGTAAAGCCTGATGTGCTCTAGATATCGGTGGTTGACATATACAATCCTTTATTGAAAACGCACTAACATAATTTTAGTTTCGATTGATAGATTCCTGGAAAAAAAAAAGAACTTAGAGCTTATTGAGTTAGTGATGCGGATCAGTTGGCTTTAACGTTTTTGGAGCATTTCAATGCGCAGCGTCGATTCTAAGGGCCATAACTTTTGGTATAAGTGGAGTTATGGGGCCTATAATATATCAAACTAAAGTTGATTCAGAGACCTATATTTGGTGATGGATTTACATGTAACTAGCCCCAGTTTTAGGCCCAAATTCTACTGTTTAGGCCTCCATTTTAGGCTTTGAAGTTTGATGTTTATTTTTTATTTTTATTTTGGACTTTTTGTTGGGATTTTGTTAATGTTTTCTTTAGGGTTTTGTTAGCACTATTTATTTGTAATGTTCTTGGAGAATATATAGTTTTTGATGTTTAATAAAATAATTCTAATTTTCTCAATTTCAGTATTCTATGCTTCATCGATTTTGATGCTTATTTTCCTGGTATTCAACTGAATCAATAGGTAATAGACGGTTATCTTCTAGCATTCATTATGAATAAATGGAATTCAATAATTTATCTACTTATTTGAGGCTTTTGCTACGTCAGTTAGCCTAGCTGCTGGAGCTAGAGATAAGTAAGCATGGATCAGAGTTGAAAGAACTGAACCTGGAATAGAATAAAGACCCGGCTTCCGGCTTTTTAAACTAAATTTCCCAAAGAAGAATTCCACTTGTAGATGTTAGGAGTTTCCTTTACAGAAGGATGGTTGTTTACGTCGAAATAATCTTACTAAAGGTCATTATCAGCAAATGATGAAAGCCCAGGAAATGGGCCTTTTTCCATGACATGATTCGGTGTGTGCATTCAATTACAGTAGATGCTTTAGTAGAAATCTTTTCCATATAGCGAATGAGAGCTTGAAGGTCAATCCGGCTCGCTTCAGTCATCATCTACATTCCACTTCAAAAGAGCAAGATAAAGTGCTTTCTCCATCTGCACCGGAAAAGAGCTAAGTGCGGAAGTTATGAAACCATCTTCTCTTTTAATGTCAGTTGGATTTTAAACACTAGTCTTTCCATTGTGTGTGTTTTTTTTAAGGCTTATTCGATGAATCACGAGTCAATCAATGAATAAAACCCTGATCAATTCCATTCAGCCCTGCTCTTATAATAGAGGCAAACCATACAGCGGAGAGAGAAGCCCATGTTTTTATCATAGTAGGCACCTTTTATAGGAGTAGGGGGATGTAAAAACTATGTTCAATTTTATGGGAATTTCCCAATAGAATGTTCGATTTCACCTTTGCTTCCCCTACCCTTGAAGGCGATGTTTCAAGAGGCCTATCTATCCAATAAGGGTCGGATTCAAGGGTATGATATCCAAGGCGATGTTGAATTGTATTATAGAAGTGATCCAGTAATAAGACTATTGATTGATGTGCAATATGCTTCTGGCCTTTCGGTGCGGCGAGTTGTTGCCTGTCTTCTAAGCAAGCCGCCTATAGAAAGAATCCATTGTGCTTTTTAGCTTTTATTGATCATTATACTGAAGAGTGATGTTCTTTACGCCTTAGGTGGGCCCCTGATCTGCCTATACCTAGGCCCCTACCTAACCTATCCTAAATAGTCAAGAGAAAGAAGTTGATCAATAGTTAGAAAGATTTGGTAGGGAGGGCAGGGCCTAGCTATTCTTTGTCCTCTTTCCCGTAAGAGGAGGGTTGGGAACTAAAAAAGGCACTGGTGCCTTACTTCCTGCCTGATCTCCGTCCCTCCTCCACTCATTCCCTATCAAAGCTGCACCTTTATACTAACCTGGCCTGAAGATATTATTTGGTAGACCTCACGGCCATAAGTGACGAATCCGGGGTTAAGTTAGCTAGATTTGGGTTATCACTTTCTGTATAAAAATATGATATTATGTGCATATAAATTACAGTGAAAAAGAAACAACTATTGAAAGAATCATCTATAAAGGATATGAAGCAGCAGGAGGACCAGCAAAATATGTTCCAGTGCAAGATAAATGGGAAGTTAGTACTACTGGACGTTTTTGGGATGTCAACACTACATCAGAAGGCTATATAGCAAAAAATGCATCAATCCTCAACATGAGCAACTCTGAGTTATAGACAAGAGCATGCCTCTCCCCTCTCTCCCTGACATATTATGTGCAATGTCTGGCGAATGGCAGTTAACAGTAAAGCTTCATTTTACAGAGATAATTATTAGGGACAACAGATCATTCCATAGTCTTGGAAGATGGATATTTGATGTATATATTCAGGTAATTAGTTTTCTCGCTATTTATTTCTAGCTTTAACTGAGAATAGTTTGATTTAAATTAGTGTATTATACTAGGGTGCAATTGTGTTGAAAGACTTTGTAATCAAAATGGAAGCACAATGTGCAGAATAAGTGATCATTAGAATTTTCAATTCTGTTAATGTTGGAGATGGAACTTTAGACATCTAGTTTCGATGGGTTGGCGAAGGAACAACAACTTCTCTAAGGACAGAAATATATAGTCATTTTATATCTGCCATTGATGTGGAATCTGGCAAGTACTTTCTCTGACTATGCATGAAAAATCTTGTGCATTTGCCTAAAATCTGACAATCACTGCCCCTCCTTGCTCTACCATTGTGTAGAATTCAAGCCTCCTAAAAATTGAAAAAAAAACCATTGTGTCTGGTATGTAGTTTTGCCATTGTTCTTCATTATCATTCTTACATGCATTCTTTGGTGGAAAGATTGTTTGAGAGGCAGGAAATTACTGGAACAAGGTACAAAAATTCACCTAAAGAAAAGAATGAAATAATTGTGATACATAAGGATAAAAGTCCAAGAAATTAACCTTTGTTTTTTTTTTTGTACATTGGTAGGGTGTTTAGATTTACAAATTGGAACATTCACCTTTGAACAAATCAAAACTACTAATAATTTTGATCCAGAAAATAAGATAGTAGAGGGCGGCTTTGAAATTGTGTACAAAGTATACTACTACAACTTTATAATTACTTATGTTTTTTTCCTACATGGCTTAATACATGAATTAAATTAAATTTTGCTTTGCAAGGAATATTATCTGATGGAACTATAGTTATAGTTAAGCAGATTTTCTCCAAATCAAGACTAGATCATCGAGAATTTGTAAATGAAATAGGCATGATCTCTGCTATACAACATTTGAATCTTGTTAGATTGTATAGATATTGTGTTGAAGGGAGCCAGTCCTTATTAGTATATGAATACATGGAAAACAAAAGCCTTGCACAAGCTTTATTTAGTAAAAATTTTATTGTTTAGCTCTTCAATGTGTGTCGAGATTAAGAAAATAAAGATAAACTATTTGTTGATAAGAGTTGTTATGTTAATTATAGGTAAAAAGGAGAGGCAATTGAAATTAGACTGACCTACGAGGCATAATATTTATATTGGCATAGTGAAAGGCCTGGCTTTTTTTGCATAAAGAATGCATTCTAAAGATTGTTCACTGGGACATAAAAACAACTAATGTGCTCGTTGACAAGGATCCAAATGCGAAGATATTTAATTTTGGATTGGCCAAAATTGATGAAGAAGAGCACACCCACATCAGCACCAAATTGAATTGCAAGAACTGTGTGAACTATAAAACATTCTTCTTTTATTATAATTATTGACCTCATCATATCTTTGTTTATAAGATATAACAAGGTTGTATTACATTCGAAGTCAAATTTACGACCTATATTGCTAAGTATTTTACATTTGGCCAATAAAAATGAGGGTCATTGGGTATAGGCAAAAATTTCCCAGTATGAGTTTTGGGTAATGCCCTCATAGAATTTAGTGAAGCTAAGCTCACAGAATTATGTTTATTATTGCAAGGGATACATGGCACCAGAGTATGCATTATGAGGTGTCTCTTGACAGATAAAGTAGATGTTTATAACTTTGGGATAATAGCACTTGAAATTGTTGCTAGGGAAAGCAACATGAAATGTCGTTCTGTTGATGATCATATTTGCCTCCTAGACTGGGTAAGACCTTTAATGCATTTTCTTGAAAAAGAAATTTGTTACACTTTTATTTTTCTTAAATGGCTATTGTAGGCACTTGTGTTAAAGCAAAAGGGAAATCTAATGGAGTTGGTTGATTCAGCATTGGATTTGGAGTCCAAGTTTGATAAAGAAGTACTTAAAGTGGTTGATGTAGCACTGTTGTGCACCAACCAATCACCAGGACTCAAGCCAATAGTGTCAACTGGAGTAAGCATGCTCGAAGGGCTAAGTGATGTTGATGAATTGGTAATAGATCCAGATTTATATGGTGATGAACATAGGTTCAATGCCTTGAGAAAAAAAAATATGATCAAATTTTTTATGAGAGCTTAGCAAGTGAAACAATATGGATTAGTTCTTCATCTCCACCCAATCATGATCTTTATCCATATCAATCTAATTCCCACGAATATAAATTATCCACTTGAGGAATCCAAAATTATGTAATTAGGGATAAGTCCCTAGGAACTTTTATTTTGGAATTGGAGGCAAGAATCAAACTATTAACCTATTGATGCATTGAAGGGAGCTATAGCACTTGACTACACAATCTTCAAGTCCCTATGAGCATACTGTATAATTGTCTATTGAAAATTTGTATTTTTTCAACTCGTTATCTAGAAAAGTACTATTTAACTACTTAAAATAATGCCGAAAAGTGTTGATAAATTTTTCAATAAATTAAAATATTTGACGTTAAAGGGCCAAATTGATAATTGTAGAAAATTTTACTTGAATATACTTGCTCATCAAATCTCAGCACATTAATTTTTGGAGAACCAACTAGCTTTGGGTTGTAGCGGCATTTTGCTTTTAAAAATATATATATATATATATTTGATACACTAGTATTTGATAGTTAAAGGCTTGGTTATTTTGGTATTCAGTAGCAAAATAAATTTCATATTTAATCACTGTAATATAGCATTCAATTAGAATAAATTTCTCGAGAATTTAGCTATGCATTTTCTTCCTTGCTAATATATATATATATATATATATTAAATTCTGAGTCTTAAAATAATTTAGCCCAAATTTTGACAAGTGTCCGTCTCCATATTTTAGCATTCAACCGTAAAAGTTTATGTGTTAAATTCTTAAAATATATATATATTAAATTTTGAATATTAAAATCATTCAGCCCAAATTTTGACAAGTGTCTGTCTCTATATTTTAGCATTCACCGGGTTAAATATATTGGTGGTCACCAAACTTTGCACTTATTTCATTTTGGGTACTGAACTTTAATTTGTTTCATAGAGGTAACCTAACTTTAATTTTATTTTATCCGGTGATCACCCGGCGTCGGCGTGCTGATGTGGCAGTCGGAAAGCGAATATTCTGAGAATATTCGCCACGTCAGCAAGCCAACTCAGATTGTGACCGAAATGAAATTAATTGAAATTTAGTACCCAAAATGAAATAAGTGCAAAGTTTGGTGACCACCGAAATAATTACCCTTGTCAAAAAGTTTAATTAATTTAAATTAAAAAATTCATTTAACCAATGTATTTCTCAATATATAGTACTATGTATATTGACAATATATAAATATTTATGAATAATTTAATATGATATTTATTAGCTGCAGACAAGTACATAATAAAATCGATGATCAATAAGTAATTATTCAGTCAAATAATAAATGAAAATTTGATTTATATTATTTATAACTTATTTATATTAAAATATTTTAATTTTTTTGGAGATATTAATTATTATTTTGAATACAATATTTATTAA
>CATIWO010185029.1:0-23355 GCA_949673435.1 Macaranga tanarius
ATTTCGGTTAAGAATTGGTCACGTGTTGGTGATCAGCAATTTTTCTTTCTGTTATGTTATTTTGTCTTTTAGCAAATTAGCTGGCACCTGGGTCGGGGTGTATGGCAACAGATATATTTGCAGCTCTTACCTTGTATTTGGGAAAAAGATTATTAACAAGAATTGTTTCTTCTATCTCTTATTCTCTCTGATTCTCTCTCTTTTCTCTTCTTTAAATTCTCTGAGCATCATCTAGGTATTATTTTAGCTATATATTGTACAGCCTATTGTAAAAATAAAAGTGAATGAAAGGAAATTTTTTCTTAAATCTCTGATTTCAGAAGGAAAGAGATTAAATTCAATATTATTCTTGGAATCCAAATGCTGTTGCTTAAGATCAATGGCAAGTAGGAGTTGGTCATTTCTGCAACATGGAAGGCTATTCAACAATTGGGAAAACCTCCACCAAAAGAAGAAATTGTCATTATAGGTAAGCAATTGAGAGAAAGCTCACTTGTAAGCCAACAGTCATGCTAAGGAGAGCAATGTCATTCTTTCCTGCCACAAGAGATATGGACTTCTTAAATCTGAAGGGTGAGTGTGTGCCATTTCCAGATGCACTACCTGATTATTCGCAGGTACAAAGAAATATGGTTAAGTCACATTAGCTTGTTTACAAATAATTCATATAAGACAAACATGAAAATCAATGTATCATGAACTATATGCGAACTAATAGAGCAACAAGAAACTGAAGTAATGTTGCAGCAATAGAAAAGCATAAAGGTCTTTGTTATTATCTTCAAGCAGGAATCCATTTTATTCTTTCCATTGTCTTATACACCCTTTGAATTTAAGGGGTGGCCCTGTACAATATATAAAGTTTCTAAGCTGTTTGTAGAGCAATCACAGAATTGGTCACTAAAAGAGTCCATTTTTAATGTTTTTAAAGCCATCCATTTCTTATGCTATTGCTGATTGCTGCATTCCTTTTCCCTCAATAAACCTTAGCAGAAGTTGATTCAACGACTATATTTGCAATATATTGTTTTAAATTAACTCATTGCCGTATTAATACAGGTGAGAAAATGAGAGTTAAATTTGACAGTCCTTGGAAGAATGTCCTACTTTCTACTCTATCGCAGGTAGAAAAGACCATCCAATTTTACCAATCAAAATTCAATTTTACTAGCTAAGCAATGAACCCTGTCAAATCAAAGAAGACTGCAGAACTTCAAAAATATGGTCATTTCAGATTGCAGTTTGATATGTTACTTTCAACAATAACTGGAATAAGAAGAAAATTGCAGCTAAATCAACCATGCAAAAAGAACAAGTTGATGACCTTGTAGTTCCTGATTCAAAAAAACATGGAGAGCATGACCCTTTGACTCAATCAACAGAACTGGTTGACTTCTATTTTTCAAGAACTCTTCACTTTCATCAACAAAAATACTGCCAATAACATGTATTACTAGTTACAAAATTGGTCAGCAATTACAAAAACACCTCTGATATATACATTATAATTTATAGTAACCGGTTCACAAAGCAAAGTTTCACTAATGTGACTGCAATCTGCTAAGAATCAAAAGCCTCATTTAAAAAACATGAAAGAAGGATACAAGTGAACCTGTTCATTAATCTCTATCCACTCAAAATCATATTTGAATGATAAAAACACATGGTAACTCATAAGCAGATCCACATGTAAGCTAGAATAAGTTATGCCATTTGGTTTCTATGGAGCAAGACTAACCTTGTTGTATACCAGAGGTAGTCAGTAGTATCCTTAGTGGTATTTATGTGATCCACAAAGCCATTTTTAACAAAGTCAGAATCTCCCCAAATCCCAGCATTCTCTACAAATATTTCCCATTTAAGAGCATTCAAACCTTTATCTGATGGCCGCAACTTGTCAGGTATCATTTCAACTACAGATGTCTGGGAATTTACCTGTAGGCATTTTCATGCACAAGTTCAAAGCCAAATGCAAACAAAGAACAGCAAGATGAGCAGAAGAACGAATTAATTTATTGTAGTGTAAATTGATCGTATTTGCTATTGTGAAATTGCTGGTTGGTGATCTGTTATAGGAAATGTTGTTGATATTCTAATTTGATTATCTTTTTCTAACACAATGGTATGAACAGTTAACTCTAATATAATTTTAACCAAAGCAACTATTCTAAAATGTTTGGTTGGTGTTCCACGGCTTGATGGTAGGTGATGCAGACAAGCATAAGAAAAACAAAGTTCAAACAGTTTTGTTAGTTTGGTGCAGGAATTCAGATCTATTAGGATAGGGGAACTTGTGTAGTTTCCAGCTTTGCTGGAATAGCAGGCCAGAGTTATTTTGGGAAGTTTTTATTTTTATATTAAACTCTTATTCAGAAATTTTATTATTATTTCAAAGAGTGGAAGTTCTAATTTATCCTAATTAGTATTACTTTACAATTTTCCGGATTTCTGATTTTTGTAATATAAGAATTACTTTTAGTCTATAAATATCTAGGACTCTAATTCAATTTTTAGAGTATTGAGAGTTTCAGTTTAATAAAATTAAAGCAAAATGTACCACGCAATTTGCTAACTCTTAAAAAATTTTATTTTCTTTATTTTCCTCACATTCTGATCTGAATTTCTGTAGTTACCTACAAAACCAGCCTCTGGAATCATCTATTTTCTATAAAATAAATATGTAGCTTTTACTAAATCTGCTCTACAAGAGTAGGAAATGCTGTTGACCTTCGACTTTGATTATATTTTTCATTTTCTTTGCATTGGATTGTCAAAGGCATTGATGTTCAGATCATGGCATGGGAGTCAAGCATGGCAAGGGAGTCAAGGATGCTCAAACCATGGCATGGATCCAAGGATCTGTTGAATTTAACATTGTCCTGAACCTTCAACCTTTCAAGACTGCAGCTGATATGTGGACTTACCTAAAGAAGCTCTACACTCAGCACAACAGTGCTCGTCAATTCTATCTTGAACACAGATTAGCCACTCTTCAACAGGACAGTCTACCTATCACTAAATATGACTCTAGTTTTATGGATCTATGGGCTGAATATACTGATATAATTTATGCTACCTTAACTCTTGAAGGTCTTAGTTCTATTCAATCTGTTCATAAAACTACTAAAAGGGATCAATTTCATATAAAACTGAGATCTGATTGAAGGCAACAGGTCAAGAATTTGGTCATTGCGATTCAAACTGTCAAAAAACATCTGCAATTACTGCAAAAAGGATGGTCAGATTATCAAGGAATGTCCTCTAGACCCCCTAAGTATTCTGTATATATTCAGCATTGGTTGGCACTGGTGGATTTGTTAATGTAGGATATCTGACACAAAATGCTTATGCATTTGTTCAACCCATGACCCTTGAAATGATTCAACAAATAATCGTTTTTGCATTCTCCGCATTAGGACTCTCAAGTAAACATTTTTCTACATCATCTCCTTGGTATTTTGATTCTACAGCTTCCAACCATTCAACAAATAATGCTCATTCACTTACCAATGTAAACAAATATTCTAAAATCTCAAGACAACCACTGGTGACATTTCTTCCCTTCTAACTGATGTCTTTGTCTCTCCTAGTCTTGCCACCAATCTTGTTTCTATCAATCAGTTGAAAATGATTGCAAAGTAGAATTCTCTAAAAACAGTTGTATTGTGCAGGATCAATAGTCAAGGAAGATGATCCTAAGGGGGCCTAAAAAAGGATGTCTTTTCCCTCTCCAACTTCCTTTGTCTCTGATTCTTTTTTTCATTCTTTTATCCATGTATTTTGATGACAGAGGAGTTAATGGTAATCAGAATAATGACATTTGGCAATATGAATAATTACCTTTGCAGTGTTGAAAATAACATTCTTGCAATCAGGAAGAATGCTAACTGACCAAGCAGGCAGATGGTACGACATGTTCCGAAATGCAACAGCCTTGTCATTCTTTTCATCCATATTGGCAAGAAAGGCAGCACATGCTCCTGAATCATTGGTGTAGACATCAGCCTACAATAAATGATCACCAACAAGTGGTACTAAGTTGCAAGCTTAGATTGGATTCAGGCATGTTCAAACATAACAGAGTTTGGAATCGCAGGGAAAACCACAGTTGACAACTGCAGGGAAGCTTGTCATCTTCTTAAGCCATCAAATAATATAATAGGAAAATGATAGATGTAATAAAAAGAAAAACAGAGCCTCGAATCAACACTTATCACTATTGTCACACAAATGTACAACTAATATATATAAAAAGAAAAGTTATAGCACTGTTTAATCAAAAGCTTTCCATTTGTCAAGTTTATACTTTGACATTTTTACTAAAAGCTAATGTTTTATTAAAAGTAAACAACACTCTTTCATCTCTTTTTAACAAAAATATAATTGCAAATTTATTTTGGGTCAAACTAGACCTCTTAAGAGTACAGGTTAACGTAAATGTATATTTAGCTAGAATTAAGTTAATGAAAATCATGTAAATTAACCCCATGCAATGGGAATGCAAAGGACTAGTTCACTGAATAATACTTCCTGATAGAAAATTAACAAGATGATATTAATTTTGTAATTAAGATTTAAGTTGACTAAATTCCTGAATATACTTCTCTTTGACTAGCCTCCAACTAGTTCTAGCCAGGTAGAAACAAGGTCTTAAATAATAGTTTCATGAACCGCATCGGTATCAAATTCCATGTAATGGTTTTGGACCAAATCAGACTGTATTGAACCAAAATGGCTGCTGTTACCATGAATTTTTTTTAACAATTCCCTTTCAAATGGTTAAATTTAGAAGTATATTGGTTCATGGCTCTCCAATAAAGGGTCTATTAATTTGGTAAGCTAGAAAGAAGGGATTGACTCAGGAAAATAGGTAGAATTTGAGAAAAAAAATGCATTGTTCCCTAATCCTTGTAACGTGTCGTTAAAGAATGTATTGGGTGCTCAAACCCCATTACTTATCAACTAATACACTGATACACTACCGGTACTCAAAACTATGGGTAGAAAAGTTTGCAAAAACAACGAGAAAACCAAAAGAAAAAAAAAATAAAACAGAGAAAGAGATAATCCAATATTTTTCATTTATACAAATTAGAAGCCCAATAAGAGAAAAAGTCACCTCTTGGGAAGGGCCTAGTGACAAATTAACTGGATCATTGTCCAATAATGCATGCTCACATAACTTAATAGCCTTGTGGAGGTCCTTAAGGTGTGCCCATTTTGGAAGCCTAGCTAACCCTGTCAACCACATGATAACCCATCAAATTTACATTAATTGGCATGCATTTATTACAACACATGCTTAGTTTCAATTTTAATAATGCATAATCTGAGCAAAGGAAAAAAATTTAACACAACCATACTCATCAATTGAAGCACTACCATACTCATCAATTGAAGCATTATAATAAATTTATATTATGCATCAAGAATTAACTATAAAAGATGCTCGTTTTCTATGATATAGACTTAGAAGACAATAATCTAATAATTAGAATGATAAATTTAAAGTAATCACCATATTCATCAATTGGTGCCTCATAATCGTAACTTGTCGTAATGAATGGTCCACCTGAAGTGCGGCCAAAGTTTGTTCCACCATGATACTAGAAGAAAAGGCAGTAGTAGTGATCAAATCATAATATTAATATAAGACTTTAAGTACCAACATGAAAATATAACCTACAGATAAGTTCTAAACTTTAGAAGGTTATCTGAATTACCATATAATAATTTTGTACACTGCCGCCTTTTTGAAAGAAGCGAGCAACTGAAAAAGCAATATCTTCAGGTGGCCTGTGAGGATTAGGGGCCCCAAATGTTTGAAACCTGGAAAAGTGAAAACATTGATCACACCAGGTAAAGCACCTTATCAAGGCAAGCCTGCCAGGATAAGACCAATCTGGAATTTTTGGGGTGATTAAAAATACAACTGATTAGTCCTACAGCGGGCATTACCTTTTCTTCCAATTTCAAATGGAAAAAGTTACAAAATACACCTGGTTTAATTACCAAGTTTTAAAAGCTTTACATTAGCCTTAGCAAGGTTCCATGTCATCCAAGTAAAGCTTTTACAGGATACTAGAAAAGTTTTGTCAGTTTAGTAATTCGAGTAGTATGCAACGTGAAGTCAAGTATGGAGCAAATTCATTACTTCATTATGTGATTCATGTCAATCAAATAGCCCTAGTCAAGAAGCAGATTTACAGTACTTCATTCTAGGGATAATGACAGCAAAATTGCTATCCAATTTGTCAACAATGTTTAGAGTTTTCATAATGTAGGAGCTTATAGGACTGAAAATAAAATTTAAACATCAGGAAAAAAAAATATGGGAAACAAAACTTCAACTCAGAATGGCCAGGATATGTGCCTCTTAACCAGGATAATTACCTCTTGACCTAGACCTTTAATATGTCCCTCTTTCTAACCTGGGTAATTACATCTTTGGCCTAGATCTTTAATTCTTCGTTGGCATCTTTCTTCCTTATGTTATATCTCAATATAGAAACTGTCTTTTGTACATAAATATCTCTTTATTGCCTCATAGTGAAAAATTCAAGAATAGTTAAAAGAGTTTCACATAAAGAAGAGATACACTATTAGACAGCCTAAATCCCAAAACTTGTAAGTTAAGAAGTGCCATTTCATACATGTGCACTGCTTCTCTTAGAGGTTCTCAACTCCTCTGATATCCTGCCTTAGTACCTTTTCAATCAGTTATTAATATTTCAGGATGATTTAAGATATATGCAGGCCTTACAGCTGATTAAGTTACAAAACGAAAGTTCAACTATAAAGAGGTCTTATTTGGACCAAATACAGTAGCCTATTCAAAAGTTCAACTATAATTATGGCCGAGTTGCATAGGTTACAAAACGTACAGAAGCTATTTCAGATAGCATTTAAAAAATTATACATTAAAGGGCTAACAAAAAATTACCATCCGGGCCAATTCTCAGTCCAAATTTTCGGCTTGTCGGGGAAAATTGGTTTAAATTGATCGCAATAAAAGGAATTACAAGTATTTATCTGCAGCAAAGAGGAAAACAAGAAAAAACTGAAACAGAAAAAAAAAAAAAAGGTAGGTCTTACATATGACAGAGTATACAAATTCTTAGTTTTCCAAATGCTACCATCAAAAGCCCAAACTAAAATTATAATAGAAAACAAGGACCACAATTTCCTTAATAATCATAAAAATGTTATAATTACTAAATAGATGAAGGACCAAAGAAAATGTGATGGCAAGTGTCCTATCATTATTACAAATATATAGTTGTTGGAATAAATATAATGGAACATTTATTTGACAATCAGATGCATAGCT
Source organism: Macaranga tanarius (assembly GCA_949673435.1). Classification (NCBI taxonomy): domain Eukaryota; kingdom Viridiplantae; phylum Streptophyta; class Magnoliopsida; order Malpighiales; family Euphorbiaceae; genus Macaranga; species Macaranga tanarius. The sequence goes on from CATIWO010185029.1 coordinate 7,331, forward strand.
AAACAAGGGGGTACGTATAGCTCAAAAACTTATTGAAATGCCAAGTCCAAGATAATCCATTTCCCCTTGTAGTCATGTCAAGGAGATACAAACTCAATATTCATAGTCTAATGCAGCAAATCAAAGAAATTTCTGCTTGTCAATTAATCCTGCAAGAACACATGCCACCACTCTTATTGACATGACTCCCTTGGCATTTAGCTTTCAAAATTGAATCTAGAATTGTCTAATTTCATCTACTCTTATAGATGGGAAATCAATAAACTCTCACCACGGACTTAGGAGCATCAAATTGCTGGCACATTATCCAAGGTACACCAATATTTTGAGAAACAGCCATTTCAGCAGCCCACATGGCATAACGCTTTCCACCTTCTCCATAAGAACCTTCATAGAATCCATATTCATTCTCAACCTACAATCAGACAAATTTGCGCATTGGAATGACAATGCTTTTGTAGTCTACAAAGACAAATTATGAATGGCTGCTGGTCCAACCCATGAAGATCTGAATAGTGTAAACCTGTATATTCAAAAGCTTTAATTTTATAGAAAGATATAGGTCAAAACAAGAATCTTATTTCTTGTAATCTTACAGACTTTTAAACTTGAAAATTCCATGATCATATTTAAGTTCATAACACATTGTCACTATGGTCTTTAATATTATTATTTTCTATGAGATATACAGAAAGAAGCTTTCAATCTGTAGTCATTGAAATGTAAGAACAACTGACGTCAAGAGACCACAATAGGTAGTAAAAAAAAAATGGTGTTTTCAAATTTTTTGCAAGACAATTAATTGGTAAACCTTCACCATTTCACATAAGCAGTGCACATAACAAAAGCATAATTTGAAAATCCAGACCTTCTTTAGTTAAAGAAACATTTTCAAGTTTTCTACAGTAATTCAGTTTTCATTGTTCATTGGAAATTTATTTGATAATAGTGGACCCATATAGACTAAGAGATCAATGTAACTTGAGCCTAACAAGGCCTAAAGCTGCCTCTGTGCCTTGAGGGCCCTTTTCTTGTCAAGGATAAATCCATGAGGCCATGAGCCAAAGTGGACAATACCTGAAGTGTGGAGCACAGCCCCCATCTACAAGAAACAAGATTTGTCCATCATCATTGGTGCTGTTCGTGGGAAGGGCCAAATCAAGCCTAAGTCCCTTTGACTGGAGGGATGTATGATGCTACCATATCCCACATCAACTAAGAGTCAAGAAATTTGAGCCTTATAAAGCCTGAATTTGCATTTCTTTTTGCCTTTTTTCTTATAAAGGACAAAAATCTATGAGGCCCTGAGCCACAATACCTCAAGGGTGGACAATCAAATAGGCTTGATATGATTCAAGCTGAAATATTGAAGATGCTGTTGTCATTTCATGACAGACGTAATGCAATTATAAAATAAATAGATGAATCGGTTACCATTATGGAAATTTTCAAAAGTTCAAAGTCACAGGAGCTATAACCATATCCATACAGCAAATGCAAAATGGTTGAAATCAAAGCAGAGAAAACAAAACGACAAAAAGCTGTTTATGGAACTCAGTTCAATAAGAAATTATTAGACAGAGGCAATTGTTATACTTGCCTGAGCCAAGATGATGGGACCTCCTTGCGATGCAAAAAGCTTCTCTTGCTTCATTAGGTTCACTATATATGTCATGAATTTCTGCATGTGATACTGAAACAAGCCAACAGACAATGAGATCAGCAGACGCAAGCACATTCCATTCCATTTCATGCATAAACATAATTACTGATATAGGAAATTTGAAGATTTGATTGAAAAGAGAGAAACCTAAAGATCCCACTTTCATACCTTGAAATTATAATTATCAGTTCGAAAAACTGTCCCAGGAACATAATGCAGCCAAACAGGTACTCCTCTTCATTCACACAATTACATATTAAGATGATTCATTGAAATAATAAATAAATAAATAAAGAAAAATTGTTATAAATGGATGAATGTGGTACCCAAAATTCCACTCTGCAGCAACAAAGGGACCAATGCGAAGAATTAAGTACATCCCAGCCTGCTGAACAATCTTCACAAACTTGACCAGATCGTATCGCTTCTCAAAATAATACTAGCATTTCCCAAAGAGTCAATAGAGGATAGTAAAGGCAAATAAACCAGAGCAAGGTTTGTAACAAATCAGACTCACATTATTAACAGATGGCTCATGACCATTCCAAAATACATATGTTTCAATCACATCCACACCTCCTTCCTTGGCAATTTGTACCAGCTCCGGCCACATCTACGCCACATTCACATTCACATTATAGATAAGATCCAATCAGTACCAGTAAGCGAAAATCAACTAAAGTAATTAATTAAAAAGCAATATATAAATAGTAGACATACAGACTTAATAATGTCTTGTAATATAGTGCTAAAAAAAAAAAACAAAACCAGAAAAGTGGAAAAGGGGAAACGGAGTACTGACAGCAGGGACGCTGCGGGGATAATGAATAGCAGCAGATATGAGAAGCTTTCGGTGGCCATCGATGATTAGAGAGCGAGAATCATAACTCACATTTCCCCCCGAACACAATGTGAAGGACGATACGAAGAACAAGAAGAGTATTGATGGTAGTATAAACAGACCAGCGGCCATGTTTACTTGGGAGATAATCAATCTACGCTCTACTATATAACCATTACCATGATTAAATAATTTGTAGCAGTAGCAGACAGCTGCATGTGAATGTATAATATAAGTTCGGCACGCATTTATAGGCAGCACCGAACAGCGATTGCCACTAGATATTTCTCCCTTGCCAGCCCAGCCCCTTCCCTACATTACATATGCTTACAGCTTACCAGTGCTTACCGACCCGTTTTGTTACCCCATACACATGCTCATTTCTAACCTTTTTTTTTTTTACATATGCTTACAGCTTACCAGTGCTTACCGACCCGTTTTGTTACCCCATACACATGCTCATTTCTAAACCCTTTTTTTTTTTTTTTTTTTTTTCTAAGCCATAATTTTACCCCTTAACTTTATGTTATTCATTTTTAATAGGCATAATGCATACATAGCCCCATAAACTTGCCACCTTTTTTCACTTTAACACCTCAACTTATGTTTTTACTATTTCAACACCTTAACTTGCCTAAAATATAATTTTTAAACTCTTGTGATCACATTAGTGAATCAACATATAACACGTACAAGTATTTAACTGACCAAAATCTGCAAGTAGAGGTGTCAAACTGACAAAAAGTGGCAAGTACGGGGGGTGGTAGATGTATTATATCATTAGATTAGTGTATTTTAGGCCAAAAGCGGCAAGTTCAGGTGTTGAAATAGCAAAATCGTAAGTTGAGGTGCTAAAGTGAAAAAAACTGGCAAGTTCAGGGGCAATATATGTATTAAGTCTTTTTAATATTTTTTTTAACTTTTATTAAATTTTTAATGTTTTTAAATTTTTATTTTAAATTGATTTCATCTTAACTCGTACAGTTGTATGATATTACAAATACTTTTAAACGCTTAAATTGTTAAAGATGAATTTTAAACTAATAAATAGAATAATGAAGTAAAATAAAAATTAAAAAAAATTAATTATATTATCTTTTTCCAATTAAATATTATTTTAAATCAATTAAATATTTTGTTTATATTAATGTATGTTTATAAAAATATTAATTTTATATGTTATAGTATCTAAATAGGTTAAAAATAATTAAAAATAATAAAAATTGAAATGCTAAAGATTAATTATTGGAAATTTTATATAAATGGTGTCTAAACTTTTTGATTTTTTTCTAAAATATTGTCAGAACAATTTTTTTTGTTCCATCGAGAGTGTTTATACTGTACAAATTGTATTCAGATAAGTGATTTCGACCGGTTTATGCATATGTGGCAGGCTGACTAGTTCATATGGGTCACTTTCCCCTCTAAGCTATTGCCACATCATTCTCCACATATGCAAGTAATATAAAAATGACTAACATACCCCTAATATGCTGCACAAAAAACGCAAACTAAAGGAAACCCAAATTGCAATTTTAGGTTTTGGAAAAAATAGCGAGAAAGAAAAAAAAAGGTAAAAGAAGTTTTGTGGAGAACAAAGCTGCAATGGAAGCAAATCGAAGGTGCTCTTATGGAGAAAGACACATTATAAGAAGGTTTTGGTCTTGTAAAAATCCTTCTTACAATAGAACATTTGAGTGGGTTGATATTCAACTGAATGAAAGGGTAAGACAGATAATTTATGGGTTATTGAATAGCAAAGCAAACTTAGAAATACAACTGGAAAAGGGAAAAGTAAGAGACATAAGACTATGGATAGTGGTAATAGTGCTAGTTATTGTAATGATTTTTTTCAAATAGGAGGAGGTGTTTTTATGATAGAATCTTTGATTTATATATATAGAAGTTGTTTCTATAAACAATTGATGGACTATGAATTGTTTTTGCTAAAAAATGATACTAGATGGCTATAAAATGGGAAGTATTTGTTGTGTGCTATGTAATAGGTCGTAAGTTCTATAGAAAATATAGAAGTATATGTGGTTTCTATGGTATTATAGGTTGTAATTTTTTCATTCTTAATGAAAATGTATTAGCTATTTATTTTATGGTGTGAATTTTGTTGCAAAAGTGATGGCATTTTAGAGAGTACAATAATGGTAGTTTTCTTTAATCTGCTCGCTAATAACACAACCAAATTGAAGACAATTCTTGAATTGAATCATGTTTCTTTATTTTTGTATTTATTTTATAATTTTTAATGTTCTTTTTTAGTAGATAAAGATTTTGATCATCTCGTAGCTAAATTTATGGATATGATTTGTGTTTTGATACTGCAAGTATATAACAAATTAGACGTATTGTACCATTCAGTGGCTTTAAAAGGTTCCAAGTCTTACATAATCATCTTTTTATTATAGTTGAGATATTCATTTTCATTGATTTTTAAGGAAAAGTCTTGCATAGTCCCTTTTCATTTTTTTTTCTTATTTGTCTGTATGGTGCATTGAATTTGGTTTGGTTAGAGTATGATTTGAAAGGAAAAAAGAAATATATCCCTTTTCAGTGATTTTTTTCTTATCATTGTGCATTTGATATTGCTTATGGATTTTATATGTATATATATATATATATATATATTCAATCATGGGCAGTTATTGATATGTTGATTGGCATATACATAGTCTTTACATTTCATGCTATTAAGAACATATAGTTCTTATCTTTCATGATAACACATAGTGCATTATTTTCTTTTTTTTTTTTGCCTATGTCTAGTTTTGGGTTGCTTGATATGAAATTTCTCGTCCAATTAGTACTATTATGGACAGTTCTAATCATACACTGTGGTCTCAACGCATGAAAAATTTTTTAATTGGAAGAAAGCTCTGGTGCATTATTACTAGTGATATTGTCAAACCAATTTATGATACCAATGAAAATGATGCTAAATATGCTGAACATCTTGAGGATTGGGATAGCAAAAATCATCAGATCATTACCTAGTTTTGCAACACTTCTATTTTATCCATTCATATTCAGTTTGCTAACTTCGATACTGCAAAGGAAATTTGAGATTTCTTATCTAATACAAAACTATTGGTCTTGCACATTATTATCAACCGCTCACTACTCTTAATAGCCTTAAGTAAAAATCAGCACAGTCAGTTAATGACTTTCTTACTGTCATTCAACCTATATGGAATTAGGTATCCCAAGATAAAATTAGTGATGATTATTTTCACCTTATTCAAGTCTTTACAGCCCCTTCATCCTAAATATGAATCAGTATATGCTGCTCTGTTACATCGTGATCCATTACCCATTTTGGATACTATTGTTAAAGAAATTCTATTTAAGAAAACTCATATTAGCTTACTCAAACCTCATTCATTAGAAGTTGCTCTTGTTATCACTCAACCCTGCTTCACATCTAGCTTCTCCTTCTACAAGAATTGTCGTAACTATGGTCATACCTTTGCTACTTATCCTATTGTTGAGTGTAAATATTGTCATAAACAAGGTCATATTTTAGAAAATTGTCCACCTTTCCCATATCAACCGAAAGAAGAACCAACGAAGTGCAAGTTTTCCTCTAAGTTTGGTTCTTCCACCATTACCGCTGTTGTTTCTTCCTCTAATGAGTCCCCTTTCCATTTTCTTATTGTAAGTGATGTTAAAGCTTTTCTTAAACAGGTGATTCCTTCCTACTTTCCATCCTCTATGTACCGTCTTATCTATCACTCCAGGTAATTCTTGGCTCCTTCACTCTGCTTGTTATAATCATATGACTTCTTAATTTTCTCTATTGTGTAAACCAACTCCTACTAGTATTTTCCATCTATTCGTACTACTAATGGCAATTGTATGTCCATTACTTATACTGGAACACCTACTACCTCTACCCTTACTATTCCTAATACTTATTTTGTTCTTAGTTTAGCCTTAAACTTAGTCTCTATTAGTCAATTATGTGGTCTTGGTCTTACTATTCTTTTCTCTTCTCTTAGTTGTTAGGTTCAAGACCTTCATATGGGTCAAATTCTTGGAACAGGACGTAAGATGGGTAGATTATTTGAGCTCACATCTCTTCACATTTCTATTCAGCGATAGATTTCCGCTTCCACCACCTTTCCCTTGATATATCAATGGCACCTCCATTTTGGTCACGCATCTGCTAATAAACTCTGATATTTAATTTCTAGTAGTTCATTAGAGCTTTTTAAATTTGAGTCTTTTAATTGTTTACATTGTCAATTAGCAAAATAACCTGCTTTATTATATAATAATAACTCTATTTGTGATACTTTTTTTAGTTTAATTCATTCTAATATTTGGGTCCTGCTCCTACTCCCACCATAAATGGCTACTGATATTTTATTTTATTTATAGATGACTATTCTAGGTTCAGTTAGATATACTTTTCTCAAGTATAGATCTGAATTGTGCCAAATTTATATTGGTTTTGCTACTATGATTAAGACTTAATTTTCTTGCCCTATCAAATTCTTTCATACTAATAACGCAATGGAGTATTATGATGATATTCTTATCCATTTTCTTAAATAACAAGAAACTATTCTCTAGCGATCTTGCCCTTATACCTCCTAGTAAAATGGTCAAGTAGAATGCAAACATCATCATATCTTAGACTTTGTTTGTGCTCACCTTCTTTTCACATCTTGTCCTAAAAAAATTTTTAGTGAGGCTGCTCTTACTTCTATTTATAATATTATTTATCTCCCCACTCCAGTTCTTTAAAATCTATCTCCTTTTGAACGATTACATGGTAAGGCATCTAAGTACTAAACTTTTAAAGTTTTTTTGTTGTGATTGTTTTATTTTTCTTAATCCCCATAAATATACTAAACTTGAACCTCGTTCTCATCTCTGTTGGTTTCTTAGGTATAGTATAAGATATAAAGGTTATTGTTATTGGGATTGTATTTTTGATAGACTATATATTTCTTGCCATGTCACCTTTTGGAAACACACTATTTGTTTACATTATCCAAATTTCATAATTCGTTCTCTACCTCTCAACCTTCTTTACTAACTCTTTACTATAATTGTTTCCTTCCTTTGCTCTAAATTCTTCTACTGAGCTCACTAGTTCTATTCCTTCATCTACATCTACATTTCTAGAATCTGCTTCCTCTGATGATCTTGTTCCTCCTCTTCATTGCTCCAGTCAGGTAAGAAAAACTCCTTCTCATATTAAAGATTATCACTGTATTTCTACTATTATCTCCTTATATGAACTTCATTTTTATCATGAGGCTAGTACTAATGCTCTCTAGCAGCAAGCAATGTTTGAAGAACTTCAAGCTTTATAGAACACTCATACTTAAGACTTAGTCGATCTTCCTTCCAGTAAAACTCCTATTGGATGTAAATAGGTCTACAAGATTAAAACTCTCTTTAATGGTTCTGTTGAGCATTATAAAGCTCATTTGGTCGCTAAAGGTTACACTCAGGAATACGTTATTGAATATGAAAAAACATTTATTGTTGCTCGTTTGACCTCTGCTCGAAATATTTTAGCTATTGCTGTAGTCAAATGTTGGCCTTTTTATCAGATGGATGTTAAAATTACTTTTCTCAATGGTAATCTAAATGAGGAAGTTTATATTCATCCTCCACATAGGTATTCTCATCCTCCATAGAAAAGTTTGTTATCTTCGTCGTGCTTTGTATAGTCTTAAATAAGTGATGTCGATCAAATTATAATACTCTAGTCTCTAAGACTAAGTATAGAGTATGTAGGGTGTCGAACACTAGGAAATTTGGAGTAATTTTATATTAACTGGATAGATACTTAGATAGATAGGTAAAATATTAATAAAGAAGATTGTTGAATTACTCTAACTATTCTAATTAATTACTAATTATACAAACGAAATTAATTATTCTAAATATCAAGTTTAATTATGGTTCATTAGAATTACAATTCGAAAATCATCAAGAATTACAAGACATAAATAAATGGTTACAATAAGTGATTATAAATATGGTATAAGGCATAAATGCAATTCTCATTGTCACTTAAACTTAAAACTCTTAATTGCAACTCTCATTGTCAATCAAAGTTAATTTCATTTAGAGCCTACAAGTATTCTCATGTTATTGTAGAGATAAATAAAATCTATAAAATTTCCATACAAGATTTATAATTTCTCTTTTAGTAGAAACCCTTGTCTCCAAGTGATTTCATTACCTTTAATGAATTCAATTATATTTCCACCAAAATGCGCCAACTCTTATTATATACAATTTTGATTGACAAGTCATATATGGTGGCCAATCGTACACAACACATTCAAACTCACAACTAAACTCAAATCACTTTTATAATATAAAATAAAAGGTGTAATTCATTAATTCATTCTTCCTTGTAATTCTAACAGACAATCGCTTAGCCAAGATACACGATAAAAACAATTAAATAACAACAAGAAGGTAAATAAAATACAAAGTACTAAGAGAGAAAGATAGAACTTTGAATGTAGATAGCCTTCTTGATGATTCCTTGACTTGCTTGAATGATCTTCTCTTGAATATTTGAATTACACTAATAATACTAACTAAATAAAACTAAAACTTTTAATAAATAAACTAAGTGTTTTCTGATATGTAATTATGTCTAAAATGGATCAAATACATGTATTTATAGGCCTCCTAAACATCCAAACTTGTACACTTTCAGAAAAGGGGCAAAATTAAAAGGGTGCAAAGAAAAGGTGTTAAAACTACTCGATACAATGTGCTGAGTCGGGTGTGAGTCAGCACGGGCTGCCTCTATCACGACTCGGCACAGTGGCATGAGTCGGCACAGGCTCCTTCTCTTCGGCTCGAGTCGGCATAGCTCTATGGGACGAGTCGGCACAGGCAGTTGAGTCGGCACAGCTTTTTGCTGTCACGAGTCGGTACAGGCGGAACGAGTCGGCACAGCTTATGCATTGCTTCCTTTGATTTTTCTAATCACCAAACTTCATCCCAATGCACTCCAAATTAACTTTAAGCTTGAGATTAGTCCTAAAGAACCTACAAATCATATAAATAATATAAAAGTATACTAAAAACATAAAACTAACAATAATAACATGTAATTAAACATAATGCAAGTGCAAATTAATTAAAAAGTCAACAAAATGATCCTAAATTACTATACTATTTTGCACACTATTAAATTCTCCCACACTTAGACCTTGCTTGCCCTCAAGCAAGAAACAAAAATCTAAGCAAGAAAAATAACAAAAATTTCATCCTCTCCAAAAGAAATATAGCCATCTTGACAAGTCATTCTAATAATGAAAGAAATTTTATAGAAAAAGATAGTTAACAATTAACTTTCAATACTCAACAATGATAAAGGAAACAAGTCTCATAGCATAGGCAATAAGTTTAACACATTATCCCAACCTATTAATAATAAAATTAAGAATACAAAGTCAAAGTACTAACCAAGCTATCTAGCCAAAATATTCATTCTTTAAACTTAAGATTTCTAAAAACACAAGTAGCTTTTTGGGACAAAAATCAAGCACATACATAGACTAACATTTCTCATGACCTTTTTTTAACACACTTTTTTTTAAGTGGGTGCATTTTATGCTCCATCCCATAAAATTTTTCTTATACTTATAATGTCACGTACTCTTTCTGAATGAATGTAATTAAGGAGCAAACTCACTTGCACACAACTTACTTAAGATACATCACATAACAAGCATAAAATTTCTCTTTTTTTTATATTTTTTTTTATAAATTTTTACTTTTTATTTTTTTCATGTCCTCATCCATTATTGAAATGCTAATTTTTCATATTATGGCTATAGCTTCCCTAAAACTACCTAAGTCTTAAAAAACTTAAGCTTAAATCTTTAACATCCTAGCCTTAAGTATAGTTAGAAAGTGGACTAAAAATTCTCTAAATTTTGAAAATAATAAAAAGAGATAATAAGAAAAATTTAAAGACTATACTACATGAGACTTTTAAAATTCTATCAATTGAGCATAAAAAATTAAATATTAATATGGCATAAAAGTAAAAATTCAATCAAAATTAAAATGAACTTAGAAAAAAGGCATACGTATTATTATGGAGAAGATAAAGTAAATATGCAAAATAAACATGGCAAATATGCAAAAATAACCTAAACATAAACAAATGACAATATGAACTATGCATAACAACTATTAAACATATACAAAATAAAATATAATACTAACATGCATGATAACTACTACTAACTACCCATTCACTACTAAACATCCCTTCCCTCACACTTAAAATGTACATTGTCCCCAATGTAAAACTTAAAAGAAAAAGTAGGAAAAAGGAAAAAATCCCTCAATCTTCCGAAGGAGATGGTGGTGGAGACTCAATGGTATGGCTACAACGTGTAAAGTATTGTTGCATCTTGTATTCCATCCTACGTTAGCGGCGAGCTAATTGATGATTGAAAGTCTTCATTCCACTCAATTGTTATTGCATTGTTCTTTGGTTAGCCAAGACTTGCTCCCAAATAGGCATCTCATGATTAGAAGAGCCACTTGCACCTCCTTGCATAGATAAGAGGGAATAAGTGCATCATCATGAGGCACTTCTTCTTGAGTCTCATCATCTTCGACATTATGTTATTCCTCATGAACATCCTCTCCAATATGTGCTACTTGAACATGCTCCTCATCGTCTTGATCACCTAAAAAAATGTGGATGGGGAATACCCTTCCAATAAGACCTTGTGTGTGCAGGAATAAATCAAAAAGAAGCATCTACAACTTCACCTCTAACAAATGCTTGTTTAGTGAAGTAAGAACATGGTGCAACATGGTCAAGTGCATCAAAATCTACATTAAAAGCTTTGGCAATGGTAGTAATAACATGACCATATGTCAAAGGAACGTCTTTACGATTAGCACAATTCAAAGGTTGATTAAATATCCAATAAGTTAAACAAACTTATTTTCTATTGTGAATGCACCACATCAAAAACATTTCTTGAGCCGATACTCGATTGAATTCGGACTTATGAAACACAACACAATAAATCACTTTATGCAACAATTAAAACTTCAAATCCTTAATAAATAAAGCTTTGCCTTTCTTTGGTCGAAAAGGTGGCGGCAAATCGGTCAAGAAAGTCCAAAATTTATTAACATCAAAGGACTTGGGCATATTGTGTATTCCATCTCCTTTAAAACCAAACACATGTTGCATGAAGGAATAGTTAAGTTGGTGAAGTTTTCCTAACATCCTAAACTCAAGGATATGTGAATCATTAGCATTAACCTCTAAGGATGTATAGAATTCCGTAATTAAGTCAACAAATGTGTGTTCATGCATAAAAACAAATTTCTTAAGACCACAATTAATTAGCAATTGAGTAAATGAAACATGCATGCCAATATCTTGAAGTAAAGAGGTAGGAATGTATTTGCAACCAATAATTTCCCTAAATTTATTTTTAGTAAACCTATCACTTTCAATATGAGAAAGGATAGGAAACTTAGCTTGATATGTGAGTTACAAATTCTCTTCTTAAGGCTCCTCTTCATCTTGATCATCTCTCCTTGGCCTTAAGGATGAAGATTCTTTGGTTCTTCCCATTGCAATTATAGAAAACAAAGTGAAAAAGAAAAGAAAAATAAAAGAAGGAAGGGGTGGGATTGGTTCGGCTATGGAGAAAAGAAAAAAGAAAGGGAGAGTTGGAGAAGAAGAAGAAAAACTAAGAATAAATAAATAGATGAAAAGTACAAACAGTGGTGGAGAGAAAATGACAGAAAAGCAATATTATAGAGAATAAGTTAGGAGGAAACGAAATTGGATGTTTAAATAGAAGAAAGGGAGATGAAAAAAGAAGAGTAGAGAATATAATATTAATGGTCAATGTAATTATTAATAGAGAAAGACAAAAGGCTGTGACAATGTGAAAAGTTGTGTCCTTATGGGGAAAGGACGTGACTTTTCAAATTTGGTATTAAAATAGGAGTAGTTATTTTATGCAAAAAGATAAGAATAAAGATAAAGTAGTAGAATTAAATAGGAATTAAATAAGTGAAACAATTAAAAATTAAAAAGAAGATAAAATAAGAAAATTACAAAAAATAAAAATTGTGGCTAAAGGAAGGGCATGAGTCAGCACGTTGTGCCAACTCGTCACCGCGAGTCTTTATTACGAGTAGGCATGGCACAGAGCTCGCGGTCAAGGCTTAGGGATGGGCGAGGCGGCACACATGTGCTGACTCGGCACCATCCGACTCTTTTATGAGTTGGAACGTGGTGCCGACTCGGCACAGAGCCAAAGCAAAAAATTAAATTTTTTTTAGATGAATATATATATATATATATATAATACTATAAAAGTTAAAACAAAAATTGAACTAAAAGAAAATCAATGTGTATATGTGTACTTAAAAGAAAATAAAATAAATTAAAAGAAAATAAATAAACTAAAAATAAGTAAAAACATAAAATAAATATTTTGCTAAATTTAATGGTCTATAGCTTGACCATACCTTTGTGAACTCATGGTGTAGAAAGAAAGATTGATTCCTTTTGATCAATTACCTCGTCAATCAAATAAGGCTTGAGACGATGACCGTTCATCTTGAAGCTTTCTCCCTTGTCATTAGCAATATCAATTGCTCTATAAGGATGAACTTTAACAACTTTAAATGGACCCGACCACCTTGACTTCAATTTACCGGGAAATAACTTTAATCAGGAATTATAAATAAAAATAAGATCTCCCACATGAAACTCCTTCTTAGCTATATGCTTATCATGCCACAATTTAGTACAATCTTTATACAACTTAGCATTCTCATAAGCATTCATTCGTAGTTCCTCCAATTCATTGAGCTGAAGTAGTCTTTTCATACCTGCTTTCTTCAAATCAAAGTTCAAAGCCCTTGTTGCCTAATATGCCTTATGCTCAAGTTCTATGGGTAAATGATAAGACTTCCCATAAATCAATTAGTAAGGAGTAAGGCCGATGGGTGCTTTAAAAGCTGTCCTATATGCCCACAAGGCATCATCTAACTTCAATGCCCAATCCTTTCTTGATGAAGAATCTGTTTTCTCTAAAATCCATTTGATCTCTTTATTACTCACCTCTACTTGCCCACTTGTTTGTGGGTGATATGGAGTAGCCACCTTGTGTGTTACTCTATACTTCTTCAAAAGTGTCTTAATTACATAATTACAAAAGTATGAACCACCATCACTAATTAATGCTCTAGGGGTGCCAAACCTTGGAAAAATAATTTTCTTAAGCATCTTTTTGACAACCTTAGCATCATTAGTAATAGTAGCTATTGCTTCAACCCACTTTGAGACATAATCAACCATGACTAATATATATTTATAGCCTAAAGAATTAGGAAAAGGACCCATGAAGTCAATGCCCCAAACATCAAAAATCTCTAATGCAAGAATTCATTTCAAAGGCATCTCATGTTTCCTAGACAAATTACCCATTCTTTGGCATCTATCACATTTAAGCGCAAAATCTTTAGCATCCTTAAATAAAGTAGGCCACCAAAAACTAGATTGAAGTACCTTAGAGGCTGTCTTTGATACACTAAAGTTTCCACCTACATCTAAAGAATGACAATGTCTCAAAACATCTTGAACTTTATCTTGAGGAATACACCTTCGTATCAAACCGTCTCCATATCTCTTATAAAGCAAAGGTTCCTCCCAATAGTAGAACTTAGTATCATGCAAGAATTTCTTCTTTTTCCTATAATCAAGCCCATAATGAAGAACTTCACTTATAAGGTAATTTGGAAAATCCGCAAACCATGGAAGTTCTTTAGAAGCTAATGTAAGGAGACGTTCACCATGAAATGACTCATTAATTGACATACCATCATCACTCTTGTTCAATTCCTCTTGATCTAGTCTTGATAAGTGGTCCGCAACAAGATTCTCACTTCCTTTCTTATCCCTCACTTCCCAATCAAACTCTTAAAGTATTAGAATCCACCTTAAGAGCCTTGGTTTTGCATCTTTCTTGCTTAAAAGATACTTGAGGGCAGCATGGTCAGAGTACACAATGACCTTTTGCCCTATAAGATATGCTTTAAACTTATTAAATGCATAAACAATAGCAAGCAATTATTTTTATGCAATGGTATAATTAATCTGAGCATCATCAAGTAGTTTGCTAGCATAATAAATCACATAAGGCTTATCTTCTTTTCTTTGCTCCAAAACAGCCCCAACCATAAAGTTACTTGCATCACACATGATCTTAAATGGTTGCTCCCAATTAGGTGGTTGCAAAATCGGTACTGAAGTAAGAGCCTTCTTCAAAGTCCCAAATGTATCCATACATGTATCATCAAACTCGAAAACAGCCTCCTTAGTAAGTAGCTTGCATAATAGATTTGCTATCTTGGAAAAGTCTTGGATGAATCTTCTTTAGAAACCCGCATGTCCAAGAAAGCTCCTTATACCTTTAACACACTTTGGAGGTAAAAAATTAGCAATGACTTCTATCTTTAATCTATCAACCTCAATGCCACTTTGTGAAACCATATGGCCAAGAACAATCCATTCTTGTGCCATAAAGTGGCACTTCTCCCAATTTAGTACTAATCCATACTTCATACACCTATCAAGAACTTTAGAAAGATTTTCTAGGCAATTTTCAAAGTTAGATCCATAAACACTAAAGTCATTCATGAATACTTTAACACAATCATCTATTATGTCACTAAATATTGAAAACATGCATCTTTGGAAAGTAGCGGGAGCATTGCATAAGCCGAAAGGCATACGCCTAAAAGCAAAAGTACCATATGGATAGGTAAAAGTAGTCTTAGCTTGAAAAACCACTACGCCCATCAAGATAACAAAAATATGAAAAATTTGCTAATCTTTCTATAACTTGATCAATGAAAGGCAACGAAAAATGATCTTTCCTAGTTGCTTTATTTAACTTTCTATAGTCAATACACATACGCCAACCCATGATAGTCCTAGTAGGCATTAAGTCATTATGTTCATTTTGCACAACGGTCATGAAGGAAAGTGTGTGTAGAGAAATAATAAAATGCGGAATTTAAAATTTTTTATTGCATGCAACATTTGCATCTAACACAAACACTTTCATGCCCATAGATCATATCACATGCACTCTTACATAGCTAAACATGCATAATGAACAATATACCAAGAACATATCAACCAAGTTATGCTTTTAAGAAGAAGACCTAGCAACTAAGAGATATTGTAACACTTACATACTCCTAAGTTGGTAGCACGCTCGAAATGCTTTGGTTGATGGTGATCCATAAGCTTGAGCTCCCCAAATGTGAAGCCTCTAGCTTAAAATACAAGGTTGGCAAGGAAGACCTCCAAGGATGATATTGTTCAAGCTACAAGCCTCTACTTTGTTGACCCAAAGAGCTTGCAAGAACTTCCACCAAGCAAGGATGTGTAGGACAATCAAGCAACCTTAGAAGATGATGGACTAAGAAGAAAGAACACAACACTTGTGTTTGATT
>CATIWO010185141.1:0-11334 GCA_949673435.1 Macaranga tanarius
GAAATTTCCTTTGAGTTCTTGAGAGAGCTTAATTTGATCTTTGCATCCTTAGGCGCCTTTGGTTGTGATTATCACCCCTTTGATAATTAGAGTTCCTAATTGTTAGATAATTAGTGGGTTCTAATTCATTGTTTAACATAGATAGATCTTGGGCAACGAAATCAATAGATTGATATAGTTCCTAGTTGTTAGATAACTAGAGGGTTGTATCACTCATATTCCTTACATTCCTCACATTCCTCACCTTTAAGTGAAACACAACATAACCAATATAATACAATAATATTTTCATGCAATTGCATCTCACAAATCATCATCAATAATTCACCAACATTTCATCCTTGCTCACATTCATAGCATTCAACATACACAATTGAGTTTAATCTATATATGTACATATGAAAATAATTACTTACCTCCAATTGCTCCCAACCTTAAAAAGGCTCTTTCTTTCACTTAAGAGTGCCTTCTTTCCCTTTATCAAGTCCTATACATAACCATATTTTAATCTTACATAACAACCATGACTCTAACACTTAAATGCACTAGATGTACTTTAAAGCTCAAGATTCAATATGTCTAAATAATTCACACACATGTCCAAAAATTATGAAAATATTATTAAATCTAGACCTATGAGTCTACTTTAAATTCAAATTAGAATTACTCATATTTGGATATGTGTGGAATTAATTATGAATTTTTGATGCAACTCGGGTAAAATAAGCAAAATAGAGTTGACATTATGAGCACGAAAATGTTCAGATGTGCCAGTCAGTCTTAACAGCAAAATCAGCTAAACTTCAAAACACAAAAGTTGTAGAGAACACTCTGAAGTATTCAGAGCATTAAACTTTGCTCAAATCAGAGGTCTACAACTCAAGTTATGATTAAAATACTAAAACTGAAAAATAGAAGTATACCCGAATTTCACACATCAAAATTAAGCTTCAGTTGACCACAATAAAGGCAAGGCTTGCCAAATTAATACTTTCAAAAGCTTAAGGATCTTCTAAAGCTCCCCATTTTGATTACTAGATATATAGAGAATTTTAAAAATCTCTCAAAACCTCTCAATTTCACTCTACTTCTTCTACCCCCAAATTCTCTACACGTACAAACATATATACACCCAACATACACATATAAATTAAACCACCAATCACAATTAAACAAATATAGCCTTAGGTGTCTCGCTCCATTAATGCTAAATTATTACTACTAATATAATAATACTAATACTCTTATCTAATAATATAAATATCACCACATTAACTCTACACCTCCTTAATAAACTTGGATTATTACACAATAATCCTCAACTTTCTATTTTGACAATTAACTCCAAAATTTTGTTTATAAATATACCCTTCTCTAGAAACATACACATACCCCACTTAAATTCACTTTAAATCTATACTCCACATGTCATGAAAATAATATGCATGAATAGTGCATCTAAAGATACGGGTGTTACAGCACATAAAAAAGAAAAGGTACACTATCAAAAGGAGAGTTATGATAAAAGATAAGAGAGGCATAAGGAAAGAGAGGAAAAAGGAGAAAAAATAGAGGGTATGCACAGAGAGAGTAAAAATAGTGAGATTATGCATGCAAAAGGAGAGAATATTGTGCAAAGAGTGATAAAAAAAAGAGGTAAAAGGCAATTTCTTTGCAAGAAAGGGTGAGATTAGAAAGGCTTATCTAAGCAAGCAACCTATGATACTATTAGTATTTAAGGGTGCATGTTTAGCTTTTGATACTAACCCAATTCTCCCTTCTCTAGCTAGTTCTTTTTAAGTGTTGTTGCAGGAATTTGAGGATTTATTTCCTGAGTCTATGTCCGATGGTTTACCACCATTAAGAGGGATAGAACATCAAATTAATTTTATTCTTGGAGCATAAATTCTGAATAGGCCAGCCTATAGGAGTAATCTCGAAGACACAAATGAGCTACAAAGGCAAGTGGATGAGTTGATGTCTAAAGGGTTGATTAGAAAAAGTATGAGCCCATGTGCTGTACCCGTGCTACTTGTTCCTAAAAAGGATGGAACATGGTGTATGTGTATTGATTATCGTACCATAAACAAAATCACTATAAAGTATCGCCATCCTATACCTCATTTAGATGACATGTTAGATAAATTACATGGTGCATGTATATTTTCTAAAATTGATTTAATGGCTGGGTATCATCAAATTAGAATGAAAATTGGTGATGAACGGAAAACTGCCTTTAAAATAAAATATGGGTTACATGAGTGGTTAGTCATATCATTTGGTTTAACTAATGCTTTTAGTACATTTATACGTTAATGAACCATGTTTTGAGGGATTTTATAGGTAAGTTTATTATTGTCTATTTTGATGATATACTTATGTATAGTAAATCACTAGAGGACTATGTTATATATGTTAGATCTATTTTTAGTATTTTACAATCATAAAAGTTGTATGCTAAGCTTGCTAAATGTTCATTTTGTGTGCCTAAAGTTATATTTTTAGGATATGTTGTTAGTGAGCATGGTATAGAGGTTGATCATGTGAAGGTTAAGGCTACTAAAACTTGGCCTACACTTAGGAATGTCAAGGATGTTCATAGTTTCCATGGCTTAGCTAGTTTTTATTATTGTTTTATGCATGATTTTTCTAGCATAGCTGCCCCTTTGACAGAAGTAATTAAAAAGAATGTTAGATTTAGGTAGGGAAAGGAACAAGAGGATGCTTTTAACATGCTGAAATCTAAATTAATTTCTGCACCTATTCTTATTTTGCCTAACTTTGATAAAATATTTGAGATTGAATGTGATTGTTATGGCATGGGAATTGGAGCTATTTTAATGCAAGAGGGTAAACCAATTGCATATTTCAGTGAAAAATTAAGTGGTGCAGTACTTAATTACCAGACATATGACAAGGAGATGTATGCCTTGGTAAGGGCATTGGAAATATGGCAACATTACCTATTATTTAAGGAGTTTGTTATTCATACCGACCATGAGAGTTTGACACATTTGAAGGGACATAATAAGCTTAATAAAAGGCATGCTAAGTGGAGTGAGTTCCTCGAGTCTTTTCCTTATATTATCAAATACAAACAAGGTAAGGAAAACATTGTGGCTGATGCATTATCAAGGAGGTATGTTTTACTTGACACTTTGGATGCTAAATTACTTGGTTTTGAGCATATTAAATACATATGATCCTGATTTTAGCAATGTATATAATGCATGTGAAATAATTGCCTTTGATAAATTTTATAGACATGATGGGTATTTATTTCGTTTAAAGAAACTTTGTGTGCCTAGATGTTCATTGCGTTTGTTGTTAATTAAGGAGGCACATGAGGAAGGTTTGATAGGACACTTTGGCATAGCTAAGACATTAGATGTTTTACATGAGCACTTCTTTTGACCTAACATGAAATCTGATGTATCTAAGTATTGTGCTAATTACATTACATGTTTGCAAGCTAAGTCTAAAATGCATCCGCATGGTTTGTATATACCATTTCTTATTCCACAATCATCTTGGGTAGATATATCAATGGATTTTATACTTAGACTACTTAGGACTAGACATGGTCATGATAACATATATGTTGTTGTTGATAGGTTTTCTAAGATGGCACATTTTATTTCATGTCATAAAACTGATGATGCATCGCATATTGATGATTTATTCTTTAAGAATATAGTGCATTTTCATGGTATACCTAAAACTATTGTAAATGATAGGGATACTAAGTTTTTGTCCTACTTTTGGAAGACTTTGTGGGCTAAATTGGGAACTAAGTTGTTGTTTAGTACTGCATATCATCCACAAACCGATGGCCAAACCGAAGTTATGAATAGGACATTAGGATAACTCATGCGTGCTATAATTAAGAAGAATATGAAATCTTAGGATGAGATTTTGCCTCATATAGAATTTGTATATAATAGGGTTGTGTATTCATCTACACATTATTCACCTTTTTGAATTTGTGTATAGTTTTAATCCTTTAACACCATTGGATCTAACACCTTTACCTGTGAGTGAGCAAGTTAATTAGATGGTATTCGAAAGGTAGATTTTGTGTGCAATTTACATGAAAAGGTAAGGCAAAATATTGAAAGGCAGAATCAACAAGTGGCAAATCAAAGGAATAAAGGATGCAAACAATTGATTTTTGAGCCTAGAGATTGGGTTTAATTACATTTGCGCAAGGAAAGGTTTCCTACTCAAAGAAAATCTAAGCTATATCCTAGAGGAGATGGACCGTTTCAAGTTATGGCAAGAATCAATGACAATGCCTACAAATTAGATCTTCCAGGTGAGTATAATATTTCTGTAACCTTCAATGTATCTGACCTTCTTCTTTTTGATTTTGAAGGTGAAGATTCGAGGGTGAATCCTTTTGAGGAAGGGGGGAGTGATGCATATGGATAAACGGACACAAGATCCAATTCAAATTCTTTGAATTATGATGGCAGACTAATCACGAGATCTCGAGCTAAAAGGATGAAAGATGCTACCAAGGAACTTGTGCAAAGGAGAGTCTTTAGGACAAAAAGGAGATGATTTGGAGAAGACTAAGTTAATCAATTTACTTAGTTATGCTCAGGCCGATATATGCCCGTGTATGTTTTTGCACGGCTGTGTTGAATGTTCGTAAATTATTCCGAGCTATATACGGGTCTTTACATGCCTATGTCTAAGGTCATATTCCAAGACACGCCCGTGCTTATTTCTGAAGCGTCATCTGCATGATACACGGTTAGAAAATATGCCCATGTATGAAGCTGTGTAGCTGTCAGGTTTTTGAAGAAGACATCGAAACACGCCCATGTATGAACAAGCCCAGCCCGTGTGCTAAGCTGTGTTGGAGTCTATCGATTTTGCTTTTTGTTGTCGGACCTTGTACACACTCGTGTGCCTTTGAGATATGCCCGTGTCTCGATGATGAATTTTTGGCTAATTAGGATTTTCTTTATGTTTTCTTTACTAATTAGAATTTGTGTTTAATTAGGAATGTCATTATTTATTTCTATAGAGTTGTTTCTTTTAAAATTAGTTTAGGTTTGAGATTACAAGTCTATAAATACTTGTATCAAACATTATTATTGAGATAGTTGATTGATATTATTCAATTCTTAATTGAATTTTCATGAGTTCTTGCGCGAGCTAAAATTCAAATTTACTTCGAGCATGTTATAATTTCAACCGTAATAATTAGAGGTGCTAGTTGTTAGATAGCTAGTGTTGCTAATTTCTTACAGTTTATACTAGATAGATCCTTGGGCAATGATCCCAATAGATTGTTACATATCCTAGTTGATAGATAACTAGTGGGACGTATCAACATCCAAGAACACCAGCAACTAGAGAAAACATAAAACCAGTGAACTTAAAGCCTAAAATAAACTATTGAATTTTGTTTTGTGTTCAAAAAGGGCAAAGATTATATCATATCTAAAAAAAAAATAAACCCAACAAATCCAAAAATTTAAGGAATCCATGAAGAACGTTTAAATCGGTATACCTATATTAAGAACTTTTATCTTGGTCAAGAAGTCCCATTCTTCGTCGTCGATGGTAGGAGTTGTCGGAACTGGTGTTGTTGAGCAGGTTACGAGCAATGCAGATGGGAACTATGTGAGCGTGCAGGGCTACTGCGATGGCACATGTGTGGATGTGGAGCTTCTCCATGGTGGTTGTTAATAATTTGGGTATGAGTGGTGGGTGCTATATATAAGTTTTTTGTGATGGTGATGGTGTTATAAATTAGTGGTGGTTGTGGGTCTTGTGGTAATGGTAGTGGTGGCGGTGGGTGGGCGGTGAGGATGATGGTGAGAAAATTTGCTTTTTTTAATTAAGGGTAAGATAATTCTTTACATAGTGCGTCGTAACTTTTTGCCCTTGAAAAAAAAAAACCATTCAAATGCCCCCTATATCGGGGGGGAGGGGGCAAAAAAGGAATGAGCTTTGCGATAGGTGTTGCAACTATCGCTGTCCTTAAGGATGTTTGGTTGGTGAGAAAATCTAAAAAATAAAAATTGTAAAAAATAAGAAATAAATAAATACATTTAATTTTAAGAAATTATAAGTAGAGAGAGAATAAGTGGGACACATGGTACTGATATGGTACCACATTAGCACCATGTGTAATAGATGTAATTTTTTTGGCCATGTATGTCTTTATATCTATAGTACATCATCATCGCTGCCCGGATTCTAGCTTCGGGTACTATTGTGGGATCAAAATCAAAGGTTGGAAGGTTTTGCGTTATTAAAAAGATGTTGGATATTTTAGTAGTATTTAGTTAAAAACTTGGGTACCGTGAGTGCAAATAACCTTAAAAATTTGTTAAATTAGCCCTCTGTTAAAATTTCTTTAACAGAGAGTTGATGTGTCCATTAGTGGACTCCATTTTTTTGACACTTAAAATCTACAGGTGCTGAATGAATTTGAATAATTACATAAAGAACCCCTAACTTTTATTAAACTTGCAAAATAAACCCTAATAAAATAATTGAATAATTTTAATTAAAATTTTTTTAAATTATTAAAATTATTTAGAATAATTTTAATAAAAGAAATAAAAGAAATAAGAGTTAAATTCAATTCTTTATTATTATTAAAATATTTTTAAATGTTTAAAAATTTTATACAAAAATACAACAAATAATTTAACATATATTTTAAAATTAAAAATATAAAAATCTGAAAATTCAAAAAAAAATGTACTAAAAAAGGAGAAATTATTATTGATAACTAATAAAATTATTTTTGAGATTAATTCCACTCTAATTTGATAAAATTAAAGCTAAACCTAATTTATAAAAAAATTATTTTATATTATGTATTTTATTATTAAAATTTTATAACTATATTTTTTGAAATTTTCATATTTTTACTATAAAAGTATAAATAAGAAAATTTTCACAATAAAATACGTAATATAAAGATAAAAATAAGTTTTTGTTTTGTTATAAAATAGTTTTAATTTTAATTTTATAAACTTAGAGTGGAATTAATCTCAAAAATAATTTTATTAGTTGACAATAATAATTTCTCCTTTTTGAATTTTCATATTTTTTTTGAATTTTAAAATATGTGTTAAATTTTGGTTTATGTTTTTTATGAAATTTTTAAATAATTAAGAATATTTTATTAATAATAAAGCATTAAATCACACAATCTACTATTTATTCTACTAAAATTATTCTCATATTTTTAATAAATTTTAAATTTTTAATTAAAAGTATTCAATTATTTAATTCTGGTGTCTTTTACAAGTTTAATAAAAAGTTAGGATTCTTTATGTAATTACTCAAATCTACTTGGCACCTATGGGTTTCATGTGTCAAAAAATAGAGTCTACTAACGGACATGTCAGCTGTTCGTTAAAAGAAATTTAACGGTGGGCTAATTTTATAAAATTTTTAAATGTTGTTGATAAAATTGACAGTAAAATTAAATTATGGTTTTAATTACAAATTGTCAAAAAGATTACAATTTTTTTTATGTAATTTCCTCTTTAAATTATTATATTTGTTTCATTCAACTTAGGAATTACAATGGGATTGGGAATGAGAATTTGAGGGAATGAAAAAAGAAATAAAAATTTAAAAAAGGTGTTTGATTTATTACAGAATAGGAATAAGAATCAATATGATTTATCAATTAAAATAATTTTATAATTATTTTTATATGTAAAAAATAGCATTATAATTAAATTTTTTATATATTAACATTAATATTATAACTAGAAAAAATATTTTTAAAATTATTACTTATATACTACAAAATTATTATAATTTATAAAAATTATTTATTTTTAATAAATATTTTTATTCAACATTTTAATAAATATTTTTATTAATTTATATGTTTCATTTATAAATTTTAAATAATGTATGTCAATATTTAAATATTTGACTAATTTATAGTTAGTTTGACTTGATTCCCAATGGAATTAAAATTCATTCCTTGAGAATATGAGTGGTCGTTTAGTTCATACTCCGAAATCGGATTGAAAGGAAATTAAAAAGATAATACAAATTTTAATAAATTGTTTAGTTTACTATGAAATCGGAATCGAAATTAATATTATTTGTATATAAAAATATTTTTTAATTATTTTTATATACTAAAAATTAGTATTATGATTATCTATTATAAAAATTATTTTTAAAATTATTTATTAGTAGTTCTTAAAATATAAATATAATTTCTAAAAATTATTATAAAAATTATTTTATTAAACTATTTTGATAATTTAATTTTTGAATATATATATTTTATTTTGTTGTTTCAAAAATATATTTTATTTCATGAGTATTGATAAATATATGATTGTTTATACCCAAATATAATTTTGGGCTTACAATTAAAATTGAGGCCCAAATGAAGCCCAAAATCAAAATTCAGCCCGTTCGAAATTATTTGAGGAAAGAAAGCATTGAGTTGAAGTAAGAAGCTTCTGGAGGTAACCAGAAAAATCAAGCAGAGGCTGTGGAATTGCTAGAGGTAATCCAAGAGGCGCGCAGGTTACAAGAGTTATTGAAGGTAATCATTGGCGACATTCAATGGAAATTTGCTTCTGCATGAAGTTAGTAAACTATAAAAGAAAGGTAAGCACCAGCATGGAAAGGACATAATCAATCCAATCAATAACAATAATCGACAATTAGCAAATCAACACTCATCAAATTCAAATTTTAGCAATAGTCATTTCTTTTAGCTTATAGCATTTTTACGCTTTCATTCCAGAAAAGTTTGTATTACTGCTATTTCAATACAATTTCAAATTACTTTAAGTTTATTGTTATTATTTTTGTCATTACCTCCAACATTATCTTCAGCATACTTTTATTACCTCTAGCAGAATTTCAATTTCCTTAAAGCATATTTCCATTACCTCCAACATAATTTCAATTTTTTCAAAGTGTACTGTCATTACCTCAAGCCTATTTTCAATTACCTCAAGCACACTTTCATTACCTCTAGCCCATTTATCATTTTCTTTAGTTAAATTACCATTACCTCCAGTAACAAATTATCATTTACGATCAAACATAAACATTTACATCCTTGGAACTCAAACAAATTATGGTAAAGGTGTTTGGGAATCTGCAATTATCTGAAAGAAATCAGTATCTATAAATTTGGGAAATCAATCTTCCCTGGCACACTCAAAAAACCAATTTTTCTAAAAATTACACCAACAATCTTTTGGCACGCTCGGTGGGACTTGATATCCAGTTTACTAAAAATTTATGCCAATAATCTTTTGGCACACTTGGTGGGACACATTTCAGCGGGATGACTAGACTCAGAAGTGGAAAAGACATCTCTGATGTTGGTGACTCTACCAACAACCCGCCAGTAAACACTACTAGTGATGACACTGAACAACATGACAACCTAATGCCTCATGAGCAGACTCAATCCGTAAGCGAGGCACCTACTGGCTCTGATGGCCAAGAAATAGAAATTATTGATACAACTGCAACTGCAATTGAGGGCTCAGATGTCCGGACCATCTTTGTGGATGGAATGAAGGAGGTTTCAACCTCATTGGATTTGATAAGTGCTACTCTACAGAAAATTAATGCCTCGTTCACCAAAATTGCTGAGAGCTTAAAGCAAAATCCATCTCCAAGGGTAGTAGGGCCACCCCAAGGAGATACTGGAAATTCATCATCTACTGCTAGGCCTGAAGTCCAGAATTTGGTGGAAGAAAAGTATATTCCCCCATATAGGAGGGAAGAATCTAGTAAAGGAACTAATGTGAACACTGCTCGAAATGGTAATAATAGTAACGGTGCTAATTCTATTAGATTAACTCCTAATAACCAAATGTTTGGCAGGACAAATCCTAATTTACAACTTGGAATTTATGATATGGAGACTAATCAACAGGAAAGAGGCTCGGGGGGCAATGTTCACCAAGGGCAAATTCCATTACCCAAGGACAAATGACATTTCCTCCAGGCAACTTACCATTTCCTCAAGGGCCAAATGCAATACCTCGGCCTTATATGCCATTACCTTAAGCCCCAAGAGGTGGAGGAGTTAATTTGGATGCTGTAAAGGATGTTGTGCAGGAATTATATGGACCTGGATTATGCCAAATTGGCCGTCCTGAATTCCACAAGCCATAGCCAGATTCAATTGACAGAGATAACCCATATCCCAGGGGGTATCGTATTCCTAAATTTTCATTATTCTCTATGGAAGATGGGCAATCTACCTTGGAGCATATAGCACGGTTCACAATCCAGTGTGGTGAATTGGCTAATTATGAGAATTTTAATAATTACCGTATGAGGTTATTTCCTAACACACTGATAGGTGCAACATTCACATGGTATGCTACATTGCTGAGGAATTCTATTTTTACTTTGCAAGAGATGGAACGATAGTTCTTTCGGGCTGAGCCTGAAGTGTGCATAGCAAAACTGTTAAGGGTGACTTAAAGGGTTGGTGAAACTACAGACTTGTTCATTACAAGATTCAAGAAGATGAGGAATAGGTGTAAAATATTTCTCCCTGAGTTAGAGTATGTGAAAATGGCTCAGAGGGGTTTGGATATCGAGTTACGAAAGAAATTTCAAGGCATAGAATTTCATGATTTTTATGAATTAGCTACAAAGGTTAGTGAGTATGAGGAGCTTTTATAAGAGGAAAATCAAAGAAGGAAAAATACTATGGGTACTTATTTTCAGGAGGTATCAAGTGTTGAAGTAGCAGTAGCCGATCTGGTGGTTACTGGTTCCTGTTTTTATCCACTTTTAGAAAAGAAAGCCCCATAAGCCTGGAAGAAGCCTTAAGGATCCAATTCCTAAAATCAGTATACCTTTGAAGTTTCAAAAATAGAGCAGATCTTTGACTTCCTCCTGAAGGAAGATTTCATCAAATTACCTCCAGACCATAAAATTCCTTCCAAGGAGGAATTAAAAGGAAAGGATTACTATAAGTACTGTTAGTATAGATGTGCCCTAGGGCCATTTTGTATGTAAACATTGTATATTAATCCCTTGGCAATGAAATATTCTTTTAGATAAAGTGTTTCTTTATTTGAATATTTACCTTTAGTATTATGTTAAATGAGTTTATTATCAAGAGTTGATAATATGAGTGACAAACTCATTTAGTACATATACTATAAATATTCATAGTTTGTGGATTAATATAAAGGTAGTATTAATCCCTAGACTATCACCTCTGTCTATTTTCCTTGATCAGTATATGATATCGATAGTGGGAGGTAGTGAGTCTCATACTACTTGATATGAGATATCAGAATAGACATATGGATACTCATGTGATGAGTGGATCGAACA
>CATIWO010185142.1:0-13972 GCA_949673435.1 Macaranga tanarius
AACCAAGGAACCTGCTTGGACTTTGAAGTGAAAAGATTAACCACATAATTGAAAATCTAGAGCACCACAATAATTTAATACAAAATCAAAATTCATGTAAGAACAGTAAATTAAGGCAATAATTGCATTTATTAAAGAAATCATATCTAATTGTGGTATGTGAACAATAATTTTTAAACAATTAGTCTTATTGGTAGCTCAATATATTAAAAAAATATATATAAAATTCTAAATCTGTTGAATGGTAAATTTATTTTGAACTATATTAGTTATTTGATAAAAAACATTAACAATTTCTTAAATACAAAATCTAAATGAAGAAAATATATATTTTGAGCTCATTTGAGGAGATTGAAAAAGGTAATGAACTTTTCAAGAGTTGCAAAAGCTAATCTACTTAAGCTATTGATGCATTGACCTTGAACGAGTTATACCATTAGATTATTCAACATTCGGCCGCTAATTTGCTCTTAATTCTTCAATATGTATTTGTTTATCAGATTAGAAACTAAGGGCTTAAAAGAAACTCGTATATCTTTTATCAACATCTTAGCTTTTCAATACATAAAAAGCTTAGAACAGTTTAACCTTTTCATACAGCAGAAACAAAAAAACATACATTAGAAAAAGAAGATCTGGGACTTTTACCCGCTTTCTTTGAACTTTTGAGCTAAACACCACCAAAATTGGAGTCTCTCTCTTTTCTTTTCAGGCTCATGCGGCACCGTTTTGAGAACAGTAAATCGTTCCTTTTTGCATCTCTGTTTCTTCCTTTGTTGTTTTACAGTGATGACTCTTCAAATTCCACAAAGGCCAAAGACTGTGACTGTGACTGTTCACTTTACATACAAGACAATTCCAATTTCGAGAAGCAGCCAGAACGATTCCCTTTTTTCAACTGACACGTGTCGTTCAACCCTTATTTCTTTTCTTCTGCTGCACACCATCATCACGCATCACGTCACTCTCCAATCAATCATCAAATAATATTATGTTTTGATTTGATTCATCCATTTGTTTTCTACAGCTCTAGCCACGTTGGATCATTATGATCGTTTTGCCTACTGCTGTTCTTCCTATCTAACGGCTCTGATTTTACATCAGATCCGAGCTCATTCTCTTGCGACTCCTGCTGATTACTACTCCCTTGTCTCTCCTCTTCCTCTTCTTTCCTCATTCTCTTCACCCCAATCTTAACTCCGAATAACCTAGGGCTTAAATCCTCATCCACAACCGCCATTGATGACGGCGGTGTAACCACCGGTTCTTTAGGCCGCGAAGCCGCCTGTGTTGCCGGTAATAAATCTAACGACTTATTATTATTATTATTGCCATCATTAAGACCGTTACTTAATTGACCAGAAGAATAATTAGTCATTAATGAAAGTATATTGTTACACAATCCTTTTAACTGAGTCAACTCTTGACTCAGCTGCGCGTTCTCTTTTCTCAACCTTTCGTTCTCCTCTAGAATCTCCGGCGTCGTAGTACAGCTCGTTGTCCGGAGAATCGAAGCAGCAGCAACTGAGGCCGCCGCTGCAGTCACCGGAGACGAATTCGATGAAATTAGCTGTTCCTCGCTCGAATTCGAAGGTGAGACCGCATGCGTCACCGGTGGAGCTGCAGCAACGGTCACCGTCGGAGCTGTGGCCGTAGTTCCCGCTGTCGGAGAAATTTTCCGACGCTGAATATCGCGGAGGAGTTCCTTTTCGCCTCTTTTGAAGCAATCGTTAGCGAACTCCCAACGATCTGGCACTACTTTTCTAAATCCCTAAAAACAATTGAATCAAATACATGAAAAAAACTGAAAAAAAAAACAGCAAACAACAGAAAAAAAAATGAAAATAAAAATTTAATTACGTAAGTGTTGAGCTGGCGGACGAAGCTGGAGAAGTTGTTATGTTTAAAGTATTTAGGAAGCAAGTCTCTGGCGAATTCAGCGGGACGCCAAACGATGAAGGTTAATCCGTCGTCGTTCCATGAAATTAAGTCATCAACGGAAGGGTCATCTACGAGGTGATAAGTTTTTGTAAGAAATGGCGTCGGTATGGATCTTTGTGAGTCCGCTCCTCCGCCTCCTCCTCCGGCGGGTGATTCGCCGGTCTGTTCCAATGGCATCATTGCGGTTCGGTTTTCAGATCCGAACCCTGAGAAACCGGCAGCTATTATTGTTACAGATATAAATAAGATTAAACCGAAAATAAAGTTTTCATGAGCTGAAACTGATGAATAGAATGGCAGTTTGAGGAACAATTATTGAGACATGAAACAGTCTAAAGACAAAAATAAAGAGAAATTAATAATAATATATAAAAAAAACACACGCACACATGCCTTATGAAGTATTTTTCCTGGAAAAAGAGAGCGGAATAATTTTCTCAGCAGCCAGACAGGAACCGGAAGCAAGAAGAATCAGCACGTTCATTACTAAAGCTACGAAGCTGAAGGAGCAAAAGACGTTGATGATCTGAGAGAATGGGGGAGGAGAAATGAGGGTAGGTTTTGTTGTTTCTAGAAGGTTCTGGGTGGAGTAAATGATAAGGAGAAGGAAAGAGAAAGTTATAAAAAAAGAAATCGTGGGTTCGAGAAGGAAGGAAAGCGAAACACACACGAAAAAAATAAAATAAAATAAAAGTGATACTTTTTTTTAGAAAAAAAGAAAAGAGCAAAAGGGATAGGGCCCACGTACTGAGAGAAAAGCAAGGAAGGCGCGAGAAGGTCCTTTCCAGAAACTTCTCTTTAATTAATACGTTGTCGTTTTAGGATGAGAGAAGATTTTTTACCGTTACGTTGGTTGGACACACTTGTCGATCTGGCTCCGAATATGCCTCAATGAATGTTTTTGGGTCGTCGGATGGTTTGATCGTAGACATTAATGGAGACCTTGTTGTTGAGTGTGGCGAATATAAATAGGGGCGTGTCGCTATTAATTTGACCATTGTTTAGGGACCATTCGATTTTGAATTTATCTTCGTGAACTCCAACTATGGATAACCTCAAAGTGATAATCTTTTATTCAAAGATCCGACTCTTTGATGACGAAGAAATTTAAGTAGCTTGTGCCATAAAAACCGTGATCTTAATGCAAGTTTCATTATTTTGGTTTACACCGAAAAAAAATTACATTTAGGTGCATTTTATATTCAAATGCATAATATTTTATTAATATAACAATTATCAACAATCATGAAAATCTATTGGCAAAAACCTGTTTTTACTTAACTAATTATATCGAGTTCAAGTCTTAAATTTTATACATTTGTGTTAAATTATTATTGTTTTTTATTAAAAAAATTGATAAATTAAATTAGTCAGAGTTTGTTATTTGTCCACATGAAATTGAATTATTTAGAGTGAATTAGTTAAAGTTGTACTTTTATCTAGGTAAAATTAGATTAAGGCTTATTTATAAAAAAAATCAAAACGTTTACAACTTTTTACAATTTAATCCCAACCTTTTAATTTTTACAATTATGTTCTAATTTTTAATTTTTTTTTTTTACAATATTAGCATATTAATGAATTTGATCAAATAAATTAATTCATTAATGTTTTGCAATAAGGTTTATTAGGATCCACTCTTTGTGTTGGTGACATTACACTTCATTGCCCACTCATAATTTTTTAAAATAATTTTGGCTAAATTTATTAATGTGTTAACATTGTAAAAAAATTTAAAAATTGGGACATAACTGTAAAAATTAAAAGGTTGTGATTAAATTACAAAAAACTGTAAACGTTTGGATTTTTTTCATAAATAAGCCTTAGATTAATTAGAGTTTAATGAATTCTATACATTGATATTTTATAAAAAAAAATATTCCTAATTTACAAATCCAAGAGGGACTTTAAAAAACAATGAGACTAGGGGTGAGCAATAATAGTTCGGATCCGAAAACTAAATCAAACTGAGCAAATTCAATTTGGTTCAATTTTTATTTTAATCTATTCATAAATTTTTAGTTAAACCCAAAACTGTCCGAAAACTGAAATAATTTCATCTAATGTATTAGTTATGTAGTTACGGTAAAGTGATGATTGATGAACATGCTGTTTAATTTTATCAAATGTCATGAATTCAAATCTATAAAAAAATGTTAAATATGTGATGTATGAGACTTGAATTTGAATTATTTTTTGATGAAAAAAAGACTATGAAAACGCACCATACACATTATAAAAAGGGTATAATCTAAGCTCTGAATTCCGCCATATATGGCAATCAAGTCTCACACTTGATTCAGTCTAGCAACACTCACGCAAGCAAATTCAAATGGAGGTTCAAACAAGTAAGCAACACAATAATATTAAGCATACACAAAGGCAACACGAGGCAAGCAAAATTACAAGAACAAGTCTCAACATTTATTGCACTAAGCATAAAAGAAATATACATAACAAAAACTCCTCAAGCACACAATTCATGTCTGATTTGTCTATGGCAGAACCTGCCTATATACAATGAGCAGTTACATGAGAAGTTACATGGCAATTATATGCCTAAACCTATCTAATGTGCAGTTAACACTCCCAACTGCCTAGGGCCAAATTTTAAGCCTAATGTGCTAGAAAAAATTGGCCATAATTGTTGCCATCTAAGTCAGCCACACAACCCACTTTTCAGCCACAACCTTAAGTAATCACTGATAATTGCCCAACACATGTGCATAATAGCATGTCTTGCACGCCCCTTTGCCAACCCACGTGCTCCACCCAATTGCCCACTTGACTTGGCTGCTCGGCCACCTGCCAATACTAGCCAATGTGCCTGAACCATGCCCAAGTCACATCGAGCCAACCTAGGCCTTAACAGCTCACCCAAGTAATCCCATGTCAATGCCACTATCCGCCTTGCCCACTAGCAAATTTGTTTGGCATTTGCTCGAAGGACCAGTGTGCCAATCCTTTGAGCAAGTCTCGCCGCCAACTCATGCTACCAAGTCTGCCTCTCTCAAACCAGTATCACGTAGCCATGCTTGCTACCTAAGTCCCATTGCTGCTTTAACATGCCTTACTCCGCATGTCCATACTACCTTATAACTAGGACCAATGCCCATCCTAGTAACCAGCCATCGTGTCAAAAGCTCAAGAGTCTAATACATACCAAACTATTATAAGTATTTATTTATTTTATTTCTTTTTTACTTTATTATCATCTAATTGGTTAATCGAGATTCGAAATGAATATTTACCTAAATTTTTTATTTTAATTTAGTTTATAATTCTTAGAAAATTTTAGTTCGATTGGATTTAGTAGATTGCACACCCACAACCCTAAATGAGACGACATGCCGTTCAATAAAATAATGTCATGACTAAAATTGGGCTGGGACCGCTGGGTGGGGCCTCGAGGTGCCGCCTTACCCCATACAGAGGAGCTTGTTAAGTTGTTATCGGTTTTCATGACGCAGCAGTTGCAGCTTGTTACAAATCAAAGCAACGAGCTTTAACGTTTCACAAGGTTAGTGATTTTTCTCCGTACCTCACCTTTCATATTTCTAATGATTTATGGCAGTAATTGGGTCGTTTGCTGCATCGCCCATTTCAAGGAACAATTATTTAGTAGCGAAATTTCATGCTTCATTCAGAATTGTCATATTAAATTCAGTTTATGACAATGTTCACAACATATATGACGAAATGCCTCAATCACTTGCCGTTTTTGAAAAAATTGCAGCTTTTCAAGTTTTTCGCTATTTTTCTTATTTGGATATATGAAATAATTGAAATATTTTAGTGACTTTAATTATGGGTTCTTGACTTTTGAATTTGTACTGCAGCTTGAAGGCAAGTTTTGCTGTTTTTGAATCCAGTTGTATGGTCTTTTATTAGCTTGAAGGATGCCTGCACTAGTATCAACACGGTTGCTTCTCCTTTTGGGGGAATCATCAACATTGCTAAAACTGTCTTCGGTTTTACCTAGAACTGCTTCGTGCCATCGCAATGTGCGTTTCTATAGTCAGGTTGGACTGGACCAGACTCCTCTTACACTTTCAAGTCTAGGATTGAAGAGCGAATTTGAGAGGAAAGACAGGACTAGTAAAACGAATAAACATGAGAAAGTTAAGCTGAATTCATCTAGTGATGCCCCAAAAAGTAAAGTCAAGGCAATTGCAAGAAATGGTACTGGAGATACTGGTGCGAAAAGATCCCTTGAAATGGATTCGGCTCCATTTGCGGCAAAGTCATTTTCTGAGCTTGGTTTACCACCTTTGTTACTCGAAAGGTTGGAGAGTGAAGGCTTTAAAGTTCCAACAGAAGTTCAGTCTGCTGCTATCCCTACTATTCTCAAGAATCATGATGTTGTTATTCAGTCTTATACAGGATCAGGCAAAACACTAGCCTATCTCCTTCCTATATTGTCTGAAGTTGGACCGCTGACAAATAAATCTTCTAAGAGCAATGAAGAAGCTGGCAAGAAATCAGAGATTGAAGCTGTTATTGTTGCTCCATCTAGGGAACTGGGTATGCAAATTGTGAGAGAGGTTGAGAAACTGCTTGGACTGGAGAACAAGAAAG
The DNA here is from genome assembly GCA_949673435.1 of Macaranga tanarius. Lineage (NCBI taxonomy): Eukaryota > Viridiplantae > Streptophyta > Magnoliopsida > Malpighiales > Euphorbiaceae > Macaranga > Macaranga tanarius. Next base: position 6,520 of record CATIWO010185142.1, read on the forward strand.
CGGTTCAGCAACTTGTTGGGGGTGCAAACCGATCAAGACAAGAAGAAGCTCTAAGGAAAAATAAGCCATCAATTGTTGTTGGAACTCCTGGCAGGATTTCGGAGATCAGTGCTGCCGGGAAACTTCATACCCACAGTTGTCGTTATCTGGTTCTGGATGAAGTTGATGAGCTTCTTTCATTTCACTTTAGGGAGGACATGCAACGGATTTTGGACCATGTAGGGAGGAGGTCAGGTTCTGACTCTCGTGGAACAAAAAGCCAGCTTGCCAGACGAGAACGCCAGATTATCTTGGTATCTGCAACAGTGCCATTTTCGGTGATGAGGGCAGCTAGGAGTTGGGGCCACAATCCACTTCTTGTGCAGGCGAAAAAGGTTACTCCACTAGAATCTGTACCTGCCTCTGGACCTGTTAGTTTGTCAGGGCCTGCATCCCATTCAGGCTCAAACTTGAATCTGCAGCCTCAGGCAGCAATACAGAGCCTTCCTCCAGCATTGAAGCACTACTATTGTGTTACAAGAATACAACATAAGGTTGATACTTTGAGGAGATGTGTTCATGCTCTCGATGCCAAGTCTGTGATAGCTTTTTTGAATCAGACTAAGCAACTAAAAGATGCTGTCTTCAAGTTAGAGGCTCGTGGGATTAAAGCTGCTGAACTGCATGGGGATCTTGGCAAGCTTGCGAGATCTACGATTCTAAAGAAGTTCAAAAATGGGGAGGTGAGAGTTCTAGTAACAAATGAACTCTCAGCAAGGGGTTTGGATGTGCCCGAATGTGATCTTGTTGTTAATCTGGACTTGCCTACAGACTCAATTCACTATGCCCATCGAGCGGGCAGGACAGGTCGGCTTGGCCGGAAGGGCACTGTTGTTAGCATTTGTGAGGAGCCAGAAGTATTTGTTGTGAAAAAGATGCAGAAGCAGCTTGGAATTGCCATTCCCTCTTGTGAGTTCACAGAGGGCAGGCTTGTCATCACAGAAGAAGAGAAGAAGAAATTCTCAGAGGCTATAAAATGATGGGCATATTTTTTGCTTAGGATAACCTTCTTTGGTGGGTTCATCGCAACAAATCTTGTAACTTTGAATCTGCTTTTCTCCAAAGTAGAGGCAAATTATAGGGCATGGTCCAACCGTCATCTATTGACTACCAACTTATTTGGCTTCTGAAACAGCTCTACACATATTCTTTTTGTTAAATTTGTTGTTAAAAAATTAGATATAAGAACGCATGCCGTAGCTACTGTAGACTTTTTTACTAGTAGTAAATTAGGCTCCAAGATGAAAAACTATAGAACAAAGAATGCTATATGCAACTATTTTAGTCTTCTTCTATCCATTGTCTGTCGTTTTCTTCAAGTTTAAAACCAAAGGAATACGATCCCAACCAATGAAACAGAAAAACTTGACCATATTAAAGATAATAGCACAAAGGAAACTGCTCTCTATTGATTATGGCACATATCATTGAAAAAGCTACATTAACATGGTATTACATGACGCTTGTCTATAAAGAAGGGAAAATGATTATCTTCCCCTCTGCTGTGTGGTTTTTTTTTTTTTTTTTTTTTTTTTTCACCAGATGATTCTTTTGCAGAGCTTGTAGCCTGAGTTAATAGTGCAGGCCACAATAACTACAAAAGTTGCAAATGACGTGCTAATTGCAACAACGGCCGCCTTCCAGAAAGCTGAGCTTCTGCTAATCTGTTGATGAGTGACCAATATTGCTACCGAACAAGAAGAGATGAGAAGATAACCTACTAACTGCCATGTGATAACAAAGAATTAGCCAACTTAATGATAAGCATTTTCTACATCAGAGGAACAGAAAACTTTCTCAAACTTGAAGAACATAAATACCTGGTCAAGTATGAAGCTAAGGTAATCAGAGACCATGTCTGAGATGATAATACCTCTGTGTGCAATGTCACAGATACCTTTGGAGAGTTGGAAAACGGAGTAAACAAAAACTAGAATGTACACAATGAAGGAGTACCTACACCAAGAATTGAAGATGATCAGACTATCTTTTCTGAATAAAATTTCAATAAATAAAGGCAGGCCTGAAATTCTGACTGCTTTTTTACTACATTAATTCAGGGTATCTGGTGAAGCTATAAGGGCGTTGACCATTCTTCTCTGATGATGGGGCAGCCAGTGACACTGCAGAGACAAAGGAGAGCACAAGCGCCAAGAACCGAAGGACCAGACTAATTAGACGACTGGAAGGTCCAGAGCTCCAGCTAGTAGAGGCAACGGAGAAAGAGAATGGTGAAGGTGTTGGATATGGTCTTTGAGCTCCAGAATTGGCTGATACAGATAAAGGGGATACACCAGCCATTGGTCTACAAGCAACAACTAGCACCTCTCCTTCTTGTTTCATTATTTTGTAAATTTGTTCACCTGCTCCTTCAAAAAAAATGAATTTAAGTTTATTTTTAGGCTCTGTGCTTGTTTCTTGCCTTTTTCTTTCACTCCATTATTTGATAGTGTTTTATGGAGTTTCAAGGGAAAAAGCTCTGGCGGTGATGGCAAGTAATTTTTGTCAAAGTTTTGAAAGAAGACTAAGAGATGAGGTGACCTTTTTTTTGGGGGTATAAGATGAAGAAAGTCCAATCATGTTAAGCCAAAAAACAAAACAAGCAATTGCCATGAGGGAGAGGTCTAAAGATTAATTTTCTATTTTCTCTAAGAGCAGCATCATGATGTGTTGCTGCTTTGTAGGACATTAATATTTAGATCATTTGACCTCTTTTATAATAATAATAATAAAGACAATTATTAATATTTAGATCATTTGATCTCTTTTATAATAATAATAATAATAATAATAATAATAATAATAATAATAAAAAGACAATCAATGACTTAAGAAGCAAATTCTTGTATAACAGATAAGGTTGTAACTTGTAGCCTCAAAAACTGCTCAATTAAGAGGTATGAGGAAGGTGAGGGAAAAGGCAATGAACGCATCAACTCCTGGTCAACTTTGATCTCTACTTGGCTCCACATAATAAAAAATGACAAGTTGCAAAAATCAATATAATCAACAATTTGGAAAAATTTGAGCCTTATCCTTATAGCAGGTCTGCAGTCTCTGTAATGGCCCTTAAAAAAAAGTACAAATACAAAAGTTAAAATTGAAAACACTTGCACTACATTTTGCAAACATAAGTACCAATAGCAACGCTGCTGGTTACAATCTATAACTTTCATGCCTTCTGAATTCCTAACTAACCAACAAACAGTAGCGTTGAATGAGCATTTGGGGTTAGCCCAGATGAAAAATTTTCAATTCTGACAGGACTTTGCCAAATACTTAAAAAAATAAAAGAACTATATTATGCTAGTAGTGAAATGTATAATAGTTTTTCTGTTGTTATTATAACCCCCTCAGTAATATCAGAGGACAAAATAAATGTGTAGTTTACAAACTAAGCATTAAGCTTCATGGCTTGACTTGTAACCCCCTGGATTTTTGCTTGCCCAGTTCCATTGATCTCTGCACATCTCATCTATACCATATTTTGCCCTGAAAATGCCATCAAAATAGTTATAAGATCTGGAAAAACTTTATTTCATGCATAATTTTTGTTTTCCTTTTTATATGCTGAAATTTCAATAATTTCTGAACAAAAATGAATTGAGAACTTACTTCCAGCCAAGTTCTCTCTCAGCTTTTTCTGTGGAAGCATAAACCTCAGTAGCATCACCAGGTCTTCTTGAACACAGCTTGTATGGAATTTTCTGAAATTTTTTTCTCATCAAACGTTAAAGTATGCCCCATTTGTTGAGATGGAATAACAAGCAAACAGATAGAATATTCACCTTGCCACACGCTTTTTCAAATGCTGCAACCATTTCAAGCACAGAGGTTCCACGTCCTGTGCCCAAGTTGTAGGCTACACAACCTAAATACAAGATGACATACTTGAGAACTGCAATGCTGAAACTAAATGCATCTTAGGTAATCAAAAAGCTGATGTGTTCGTTCAAACCAGCGCAAAAACAGAGAATTTCCTGATCTTTAATCTTAGAACTAAAAACAGTAAGCTAACAACTGCAAGTTGAATTCAAGTATAAGCACAAGGAAACAGTCACCTATATTCTCCATTGTAAAAAGCTTCCGAAGAGCAGCTATATGACCATCTGCTAAGTCCATAACATGGATGTAGTCTCGAATCTGAAGATTGAGAACCATGGAGAGGTATTAGAACTTTGTTTTGACACAGACAATATCAGGGTTAAAAAAAATATACAACATCAGACAAAACCACCAGATGGATTTTGCTAAATGTATTTTGTTCATGCATTCATTATAAAAAGAACATACCGCACTACCATCCTTCGTGGGATAATCATAACCATATACATTGAGTTCAGGCAATCTACCAACAGCCACTTGTTGTATGTACGGCATAAGATTGTTTGGGATGCCTTTAGGATCTTCACCAAGTTTACCACTTTCATGAGCTCCTACTGGATTGAAGTACCTCAGTAAAACGATTTGCCATTCTGGTTCTGCCTTCTGAATATCTCGAGCAATTTCTTCAAGGAAAAGCTGAAAAGACACAGTACAGAATATTAATAGGGGAAACTAGACTGCTTTTGGGAGAAAAATAGCAGTGAGTTATTTGAGCATCATTCATCATTCCATAGTTAAATGGTATAAGCAACAGCATAGAAAACACAGTCTTCAAGAGATAGTAATGTATACCTTGGTTCGTCCATAAGGGTTCATAGCCATTAGCTGGAAGTCTTCAACACATGGAATTTTTTCCGGTTGGCCATAAACAGTTGCAGATGAAGAGAATACCATCTATTTTGGAACAAAAGAAAAAAGTAAAAAAAAAAAAATGATATGTCAATTGTGGGGAATGCAATTAGAATCACATGTTAATGAAAAAAAAAATGAAAGCAGCAGCTATTTATCGGACATTATAACTAGATAATTAATAAGGATCGCTGTGTCTAGTGGAAACAAAAAGAGAAGGTCAAGCCTTTGTAACAAAAGCATCTACAAAGAGTTATTTCTCACAAAATTAAGCCAAACTGTACAAGAAGCAAGGGGAAAAACCTATAAAATTTTTGCTAATGCTATGTCTAACAAGAAAGTGACATTTCCTTATTTAAGAAGCTTTTAATGTCAAGCAAGCCAAAACTGAAGTCGACTCAGAGACATGGGCTAGAATTGAGACAAGAAATTACTATCTAATTTAAGTAAGCCAACTCTTAACTGCCCCACAAGTGCTGATAAACACTACTAGTGATACTGCCAAATATATAATCTTTCTAAGGTCACAGCACAGGTTTCAGATGTTCAAAACCCATAAGTTGAAGAAACGTAAGAAAAATTAATATAAACCATTTGCGGCTAAAGTCAATTTGCAGTAGTAGATCTTACATGCGTCATTGATTAATAACAATAATCAAAGGTAATCTTTAAAAGTTCCCAAGACTAAAACACAAGACGTACCTTCTTACAGTTATATTTTGCCATGACCTCATAGAGGTTGATAGTGCCAATCAAATTATTGTCAAAATAACGGCGAGGCTTTGCAACACTCTCCCCAACTGCCTTCAGGCCAGCAAAATGTATCACAGCATCAAATCTGTCATTTTGTTGATATCAGAGTCAGTTCAACAGATGAAAAAGGAAAGATCCCATACAATGAGAAAATCAAGAAAATGAAGAGTTTCTTTAATCTTAAAATTATCAAAAGCCAAAAGTGTTCCCAAATTAACTTACTTAGTTCGAGAAAAGAGCTTCTCCAAATCATCCTTGATTCTAAGATCGCCCTGCAAACACACAAAACAATTAATTTCACAGGAAAGAAATGATAAAAGATTGAATCTTGATAATTGAAACCCAGTAACAGAAAAGCTCCACTTAATTAAACCCAAAATTTCTGCTCCTTCAGTAAATCAAAACAGCCCCTTTTCAAGAACCCAAAACTCCTCCCCACTTCAAGCTAAATGCAGGTGTTCTTTTCACTATCTTCCTCCATAATTGAATTCAAATACAAAATGTCCAAGAAAGAAAGCAAGATCAAGAAGAGGCAAACATACCAGATTGAATTCAAGCTTCTGAGAAAGCTCAGGACCCACCAATTCCTTGACCCTATCAACAGCTTCAATTACAGAATTATCAAGATTATCAATGATTGAAACCCTAAAACCCTCTTTTAGTAGCTGCACTACAGTATGACTACCAATGAACCCAGCCCCACCAGTAACAAGAATTGTTTGCTCAGCCATCATGAAAAAGAACCACCCAAAATGCAAGAAACAAGAAACACAATCACCACTAATTCACACCCAAGGAAAAAAAAAAAACAAAGTTTTTTAAGGGAGAGAGTGAGTCCCACAAGCAAAAAACGGTGAATTTATAATAGAGAAGAAAAGGGTAGCTTGTTCAAATAAGGGAAAGAAAGAAAGATTTGATTTTTGAGCAAATCAAGGAGATTGTTTGATCCGGATAGGCATTTCAAAAAAAAGGCAGCTTGTTCGTTTTAATGCTTTATAGTAGGCTTCAGGTTGTTTTTTTTGGCGCTCTTTTTACTGTTTTTCTTTAATCTGAAACCCACTTGCCTACACTAAGCGATTGAACAGCACTCGAAATGAGTGATAATGACAGATAAATTTTCACTGGCAAACAAAATTTGTTAGAAAGTTTCAAAATTGAAATTATCGAAAAATAATTCACCATGAAAGATTAAATCTTTCTTGTGCAATAAATCAATATCTATTAATAATGAATCTAAACGAAATCAAGCACAATCTTGGTTCATATTAGTATGTGTTTCTTTAAATAGAAATGGTCTTCATTTTTAAAGATTTCATTTTTAAAAATGCCCGTAAGAATTTAAGAAGATCTAATTAAACTATATGTTATCATAGTGTAAAAGAATCATTTCCTTTTTTATTCATTTTTTATAATCACTATCATTTTTTTTTGAGCATATTTATAATCACTATCATGGTTCATAGTTAACTCAGAAGTGTAATAAAACAGCTGTTGTTGTTTTTGGAATTACAGAAAAATTTTTAGTGGCAAATTTGCGCGTGAATGCAAAGAAAAGAAATTCTAGGTTGTACCGACACGCGACACGGGGAAACGGGAAACGGAAAAACGGACACGGAGAAACGGCATTTCTAGAAAATATAAGAAACGGGGACACCGGAGTCAATTTATAAATATTAAAAATATAGGGGTTAATGTATAAATATTAAAAATATAGGGGTTAATGTATAAATATTAAAAATATAGAGGTAAATTTATATATATAAAAAAAATTTAATTTATATAAATTATAATTAGATTCAATTTAAAAGTATATTTTTCATGATTAATGATATGTTTTATCATAAAAAATAATTCTAAAATATGTAACAATATTTATAAATATAAAAAAATTATTTTACAACTCAAAACAATAAATTTTCATTTTATC
>CATIWO010185239.1:0-36644 GCA_949673435.1 Macaranga tanarius
AAACTATATAGTTTAACCTCTAAACTATAAAGTTTTAAAATATTTAATTTTATGCATAAATTAATATTAATATTAACTATAATTTATATTAATAAATAAATATTGTGTACTACTAATCTAATATTAAATAAATAAAAATAAATTTAAGTTATATAACTATTATAAAATTTATAAGGAACTATATATTTAATACATAAATATAAAATTCAATAAAAATTATATAATTACAATTTAATAACATAAGAAACTACCTAATTTAAATATTATAACTTATACTTCAAAAAAAATAAAACTTATAACGAGCAAAACTATGTAGTTTTGCATCAAAACTAGTAGTTTTGATCTAACCCTAAGTCATCATTTAACTTAAAAAACTTTTATTTTCATAACAAACCAATGCTAAATGACTATCGCTTCTACCACCGGCCTCCCTCCCTCTTCTACCCTCTACCCAACCCATTACAACTCTGCTTGCTCACCGCCGCCCATCACCATCACCCTCACCGCAGTCCATCACTGTTATCCCCACCACCACCATCATCATCATCATATATCATAATCATCATCATCATCTTCATCGTCATCATCATCATCTTCTTCTTCTAATAAAACTTGCTCTTCCTCTACTTTTTTTGTTTCCATAAATCGTATTTTTCTTTGTTATAATTTTTTTTTGGGTTTGATTTAGTTGTGGGTTTAATTTTCTTTACTCTTGGGTTCAGATCTTTAGATTAGCCTTCATTTTCTCCTTCTCTCCCTTTTGCAGATCCTTCCTTCAGAGCATTTCGCTTATGATGAAGATTTAATTTAGCTTAACCTTTTAAGGTAAACCTAGAAAAAAAATATTGCTTTGTTTGGTTACTGTGAAAGTGAAGGAAAAAAACTAAATTGTAAAATGCTTGATTCAAGTGAGTCTTGATTTATACATGCATGGATTTGGTCTTTAAGTGTACAAATTTTTTTGAGTTGAATCATAATAAATATGTTTATTTTATGGTAATTGGATTACTTTACTAATTTTTTGAATTTGATATTGGAATGTTGAGAAATGATCTGTTTAGTTGTGAAAGAAATTGATTTTTATTCCTAAATTTTTTTTTCTTTTAAAAAAATTTTGACCTTCAATTCAAAAAATATATATACTTCTTGTGTAGATTCAGAAAAAATCAGGCCTTCTATTTACTTCTAGTGCTGCTAAAAGGCCTTCAACAATTTTGTTTTGTTTCTTCATTTCTTTAACAAAGTTTTTTTTCAGTTTTGTTAGATTTACTCAACGAGCTCATAAACGAGCTCTGTAACGAGCTCTTTGATGAGCCTAGCAAATGAGTAAACAAACAATCCAAACAGAGCCAGCTTGTTCACGAACAAGCTCAAGTTCAACTCGAGCCGAGCTCAAACTGTAAATATAACCATTTTCCCGAGCTCGAACACAATTCCTTTTGGCTGAGCTGAGCCTGACCATCGTAAAGCTCGACTCGACTCGGCTTGATTACACCCTTAGTTGTCATGAATCTTGTGAATTTCTCTAGTTTCCTATTCCTGTTGTTCTTGAAATTTTCTTCTTATTACCACTCCTTATTTAATGGAAATTGATCCTTAAGATGTTCTTGATATTTGCTGTGGATAGTGCTTCCTTTGAAATTTGAAAGATTAATGAATAATAATAATAATAATAATAATAAAAAATAAATAAATAAATAGAGAACGTATTATATATATATATATATATATATATATATGCAAGCACAAGTGCACCCAAGAGGAAAGGTTGTAGTAAGACCGTGCCCGATGTATGACTGGGTTTTGTGAGATGTAAGATTGTATCCGGAATATAGCAACTCACACGTGAAAGATATTTTTGTACCTAAGGTACAATGTGGAATTGACTGAAATGAGATATATGATTATGATAACTGTCTTTGGGACAACGATCGAGATTCATAAAAGCCTTTGGGGCTAATTCGAGTGGTATATATTGGTATGCATACATGGATTGAACATTCAATATGTTGATTGGTACCCACCACATCGATAGTCACCTGACCTAATCCTGATTATTTTAATAAATTGTATTAGTTTGTACTATGCTGAGCTTTAAATATGAGAACGTGATTTTACAAGGAAAGATAATTGACATGTAAGGAAGAAACAGAAAGAAAGTTTAATTTCTAGGAAGCCAAAATTGAATTTTTAATGAATTAAATTAAATGATCCTTTTGATTTGATTTTAAACTTGTTTAATTTTTATGGATTATTTTATGAGTAAGTCGGAAATAATTTTGATTATTTTTAAATGTTCCGGTTATTGATTATTCCTATTATTCTTTGAGATAGCGTTGTGATCTGTCTGCTCACTGGGTATTTTCTTGAGAAAACACTCTCCACTCCACTTTTATTTTCATTTTCAGCATAAATTAGATATTGTATATAGTGTACATAATTTGGCTATACACTGGATAACAATAATATATGACATGGTCGGGGATAAGACAGAGGTCCATTACTTTGTCCAACATAATGTTGAAACTATTGTATCCTTTAGGGTTTCTTTATAACCTATTACCGTTGACTACCACACCCATACGGAGTGGCAGGACTTCCTAAATGGTTGTATGACTGTTGTGACAGTGACCCATGTGACTACTTCAGGGGTTCAAGTTTTCCTAACCTGGACTTAGTAGCAGCTCTCAGATCTTTTCTTTTGAGGAGGGGCTTTGTGATGGAGAGTTACTACATTTATGTTGTAGTTACCGTGGTACTCTCCAGGACTAATTAGGCCTAGATGCTGGGTAAATGGGTTATATGTATTTTTAGTGTACATTTGTATATGATCCTATATAACCCTCTTCCTTTTTCTAGCCCTCCTTTGATAGAATACTATTTATGTATATTATACCAGTTGACTTGTTTGTTGCTCTTGCCATCGTTTTTGTTTATATTGGATGAATGCTATTAGTGACTATATGTATATGTTTCTAATTATTGAATGATTCGACAAAGCTGGATATTAAAGTGACAATAGGTTTATCTTAGAAATGATGCCTCTCCATGTCGGTGCCTCAGGCGGATAGTAAAGGAGCATAGTATTGGCCAACGAAGGTGCCTGTGGGGAGGGGTGTCACAACTACACTCATAATCCCCTAAAGCTTTTGATTATTTGTTTTATATAGAGAAAAATGATTATTTAAAAAGACAAGTAAAGAAGAAGGTGGTTGTGACACCTTGGTACTCCAGTGCTTCAACAAGGATGTCAGCTCTGCATTGATGATGGAGGAGGAGGGAATAAGTGTGGTGGGTTTAAAGACAATGAGGATAATATTTATTTCTTGATAAAATCACGATCCCCAAGTGCATCAATAATAGTGTAGTACTTGGTGGTCTCGAATACCTACGAACTTGAAGATGAGGTTTCCAGTGGTAGTTAACTTTTAGAATTGACATGGTCAATGAAGACAACAATGATGTGAATGCTTTCTTTTATAAAAAAGGTAGAGGAAGGAAAAAGAGGTTAAAAGTGAAGTAAGTTGGGGAAAAATTAAGGTTAAAAATGAGATGGATCTCACAAGTTTAGTTGGATGGTGATTGTAAAAAACTAATGAATTGGTATCTCATGCGTGTGCTGACGTGGTGAATATTCAAATAATATTCTAAATCTAGTTGCCACATCAGCAAATCGCCACCAGGTGACCAGCCAATAACACTTAAAATGAAGTTTGGTTACCTAATTGAAACTAATTGAATTTTAGTATTCAAAATGATATATATATAAAGTTGGATGACCACCGAAATATTTAACCTCATCTCGTATTACTATACTAGTAATATCAATTATATATTTAATTAATGAATGTTGTTTAATGTTCTACAGTTGGTTAGTTGGCTGTAACATCCGTGACCTCGAGATGACTAGTCGGTAAAATTAAATAATAATATTTAATTTTAAATTGGTGGAGAATAAAACAATTTAAGGACAAAATTGATAAGAGGATAATATCAATTATATATTTAATTAATGAATGTTGTTTAATGTTCTACAGTTGGTTAGTTGGCTATAACATCTGTGACCTCGAGATGACTAGTCGGTAAAATTAAATAATAATATTTAATTTTAAATTGGTGGAGAATAAATCAATTTAAGGACAAAATTGATAAGATGATAAAATTTAATTAAATTAAAGAAAATTAAGGAAGAACCAAAGAGGAAGAAGTGAGGAGTTTAAGGACTAAAGCAAGAAATTTTTTTTAATAAATATATACATGTTATAAGTTTGGAAGAGTTGATTTGCTATAGTAACAAGAATAACAAAAAAAAAAATTAAAGCTTGGAAAAGAGAATTTGCTACAATAACTAGAAAAAAAAAAGACAAGGAAACATTTTGAAAAAGGAAGAAGAAGAGAAGAAGAGAAAAAAAAAGTTAGGAGCTTTGACTTGATTGGAAATTAATTAAGTGAAGGTAATTGATCAAGAGATTTTTGAAGTTTTGAATAGCAAAAATTTGTGAGTGAAATCTTCTACTTTTCATGTCTTTTTAATCTTTAAATTTTATTCTTGAAGAATCATATTTTGGTTTACTTAATATTTGATCAAGGATTATTATTTTGGTTTTGTTAGAGTTGTTATTTGAGCTTCTTATTAATTTATTTACTTGAGAATAATAAATTATTAAAATTTATCAAGTATTTATTCAAGTTAAAGTTTATAAATTATGTTAAGTTTATATGTAGAACCTTTGAAAATTTTAATGATAGAATTATTTGAATTTGGATGAATTTTCTTTTATTATTCCAATTTCTATCTTAATATTAGAAGTCACCAAATTACTCTTTTTTAAACTCTAAAATTTAGTTGTCATGAATTCACTTCTTGATTTATTGAAATTTAATTATTTATGAATGAATTTGTTTAAGCCTCGATTTAGAAATTTTATAGGTAAGTTAAACAAGTTAAAAAAAAATGTTTAACCCTCTGAAATTAAGCTATGAAGCTCTGGAATAAATTAGAATGAAAGTAGTTTTTAAAATAAAGTAAAATAGAGTCTGGAACGCTGCAGGTTATTCAGGCGACTCCTTAGCATAGAGGAGGCGCCTTAGTGCCACCGAGGCGATGCTTTAGCACTGAGGAGGTGCCTCTATGCCTTGCACCAGCAGCTGAATAGTCCAAAACTTCAATTGAAAACATGTATACACATATGTGAACACTTAATTCATTAAATACAACTAAGAAAGGAATGAATAAGACTTATTTTCAGTAAAACATGTGTAGGCAAGTTTAAGGTATGTATATATGTATATACAAGCTTTATTAATTCAACAAATGATTTCATAACTTAAGAAATAGAGAAGTTAAAGTAAGAATATTACATCATCCAAATTCTAAATGAATACATGAATTATTGAAGTCTCTGACATAGAGACTAAATATATGAAATGTTCTAATTAAACTGATTATGAGAATGTTTTTGAAAATTTACAATAAGAATGTTCAAATGAGAATGACATTGATGATTTACAAAAGTGATAATTGAATAACATTATGAAAAATGGATGTGAAAAGAAAGGCATGAGAAAATAAAAATAATATACAAATACATGAGAACTTTTAAAGAATACATATGGCATTAAAAGATAGTATATAACATTCGTGTCTTTAGAAATAATTTGATAGAATAGAAGGTCTAATTGAATATAATTGAGTATTATTATTCTGGATAAAATTGATATGGAAGTTATAATGAGAATAAAATAAAGTTTAGAAATTCAGATGTAATTGGAAGTGATCAAGGATCAAATTGAAAGAAGAAAGTTGTATCAGGACTTATGAGTGATGTGTTAAAACTTAAAGGATTAAGAAAAATGAAGAAGAAGTTGCCTTTTAACGTAAAAGAAGAAGATGAGAAGGAAGGGGAGAGGGGCTGCCATTTTTGAAGAAGAAAAAATAGGAGAAAAAGGTTACTGTAGCTAAGGTTTTCAACTTATAAAAATTCAGAGATATCAGAACTTAAATTTAGTGAGTGAACTTTTCTTTACTTGGGTTTCTTAATTTCAATTCTTTTTGTGAAGATTTGAATATTGTTATGTTGTATGAATTTAAAGTTAATTGTATATATTATCAAGTTATACATGAGCTAGAATAGCTGAAATAGGTGTTGTGGCAATTTATGAAACAATTTGTAGTAAAAACTTAAATTTTTTATCGTAGTTCTATTAAATTTTGAGTGCAAAATACATCTGTGATGTGTTCAAGTGACACTTGAATAATCAGGCAGCACTTTAGTGGCACTGAGGTAATGCCTTAGCAAGCAGAGGAGGCATCTCAGTGCTAAGGCGATGCCTTAGTACTGAGGAGGTGCCTCTATGACCAATGCCTGTGATGAAATGGGCTTAAATGCAAAATTTTACAAGCTAAACTCAACCAGAAGTATGTCAACACCCATATAAACACCTAAATCACTTAAGTTGACCCAAAATGAGTTAAACAGAACTAGATTCACAAAAACAAATGTGATTAAGTTACAGATATATGTAACTGTGTGGTTGAGCCTAATAAGTGAACTTGACTTGGTGTAGATTCTTTGCTCTCAAAGGAAAAGGGTAGTTGGAAAGATTAATACTTAAGTTTGATAATGAATACAACTTACATCAAATCTTAATCAATTGAAATATATAAGATTGAAGATTATAAGTTTATTCAGACATAAGGTATAATGACATCCGATAAACTTTTAAGTCTCTAATATAGAGACTAAGGATATGAAATGTTCTAATTAAATCAATTATAAGTATTCTTTTGGAATATTATAATAAAAATGTAATAAAATTTTACAAACTAAACTCAACCAGAAGTATGTCAACACCCATATAAACACCTAAATCACTTAAATCGACCCAAAATGAGTTAAACGGAACCAGATTCACTAAGATAAATATGATTGAGTTACAAATATATGTAACTGTGTGGCTGAACCTAATAAGTGAACTTCACTTAGTGTAGATCCTTTGCTTTTAAAGGAAAAGGGTAATTGGAAAGATTAATACTTAAGTTTGATAATGAATGCAATTTACATAAAATCTTAATCAATCAAAATGTGCAAGATTAAAGATTATAAGTTTGTTTAGACATAAGGTATGATAACATCCGATAAACTTTTAAGTCTCTAACATAGAGACTAAGGATATAAAATGTTCTAATTAAATCAATTATAAGAATGCTTTTAGAAAATTGGGTTTATTGAATAAATAGTCACTTAATTTTACCATATGTTTCATTCTGGAATCCAATTTTTTATTTTTTTCTTTTCAGTCACTAAAATTCTATTTTTATTTTAGGTCGAAGTCACTTGGACACTTCTAGTTAAATTAAGCATACATGACAATTGGAATAAGCATATTCTTAGGATATTCTCCATATAAGCATCCTAGTAACCAGTCTAGTCATCTTGTAGGCTCAAGACCCTTAAAACCCCTAACTATACTGAAGCAAACAAAATTTTAAATAAAAAAGTCCTAACCCCTAAAATTGCTCTATGTTCTTCTTCATTATATTTTCATTGATAAGGATCGTTCTTCTCTTGATCTCTGCAACTCTTATTCTTAAAATTCTTCATTTTGAATCCTTCATCTCTTATTATTTATTCTCAAAATCTCCATCTTGTATAATCACCCCTCTTTCCTATTTAATTGTATTTTATCTCGACAACTCTTTCTCCTTCCTATTGATGATAGAGCACCAAATCACAATTCCTACAATTACACACCCAATAAGGAAGCTAATAAAAATCACAATATAAAAAATGAAAAAATTCCTATTAGCAAACTAGAAAAAGGGCAGAGGAAGGTGAGAGAGATGCAATTACCCATGAAAAGTTCAAAATAAAAATCAAAACTTTTTATTACAATTGACTTTGTTTAACATAAACTTCACTTAAATCCAATTGGCTATACTCCCTAATAATTATTTGCAAAGAATTAATCTCCCCAAATTAAAACAGATCATAAAAGTAGGGCAAACACATAAGAAAAGAAAAAAAACACATGAACAAGGAACCAAATTGAGAGCACTAGGAAAGCACTTACCTAATGTAACTTTATCAATCAGTTTCACAAATTTCATTGCAGCAGATTTTAATGGTAAATATTTAATTGAACATTTCTTCAGCTAAGGGAGAGAGCACCAAGTGCCTTTGATATCTCACTATTTATAGTAGTAGTTTCACCTAAAATCCACCACCAGTTAATCCAAGAAACCCAAATTAAACCTCTAGAAAGCTAAGAAGAAATAATCTTTATGAAAAAATAAAAAATAATAGCACATGCAAATCAAGAATTCAGGTAAACTAGAGATCTTTATTACTTTTACTTAAAGATAGAGTTGACACCAAAGCCTTCAGCATCAGGAGATTTCTTATTGGAATCAGTAACAAAACTAAGTTTTGAAGCACTAACACATTCAAACTAGAGATCATGATTCAAAGAGAAGGAGAGATGAAGGTTTCAACAAGTATCGCTATCAAATAATAAGCAATAAAGAGAAATAGAGTAATTTTAGGGCTTTTTTTCCTTTTTAATTTGTTTTTTTCTGTAAAGTTGTTTTTGTCCTTTTTGTTAAGTTAAGGGTTTTGGGCCCACAAGATAACTAAGCTGCTTACTAGAATGCTTGTGTGGAGAGTATTTTAAAAATATGTTTATTCTGGCTACCATGTATGCTTAATTTAGCTGAAAATGTTTAAGTGACTTCAACCTGAAATAACAATAGAGCTGCAGTGACTGAAAAGAAAAAAATTAAAAATCTGGGACCAAAGTTAAACATATGGCAAAGTTAAGTAACCAATTGTGCAATAAACCCTAGAAAATTACAATAAGAATGTAATAGTCAGAATGGCATTGATGATTTATTAAGTGACATTTGAAAAATATTATGGGAAATTAATATAAAGGAAAGGCATGAGAAAATAAAAATAATACATGAATATGCGAGAACTATTGAAAAATGATATAATAATGAGCACCTGTACATATGACACTAAGTGATAGTAAACCTATGCCTGGAGCATGGTGAAGTTTGGATAAGTGTGTATAGCTGATGCCAAGGGCCGGATGCACATTTTACCTTATAGATGTAAGTTTGGTAAATGTGTATAGCCGATGCTAGGGGACGGGTGCACATTTTACCTTATAGATATAAGTTTGTCAAGTGTGTATAGCTGTTGCTTGGGGCCGATTGCACATTCTACCTTATAGATGTAAGACCATATATATTGTAGATGTATAGCTATTGCCTGGCGCCAGATACATATATTAATTAGGATGTGACATTCAAGTTTTTATAGGCTTAAGTGCTGATCACACTTAAGTTGTCATATGTATATTGACTTATTTATATTGCATTCGGTGTTGTGTTGGACCATACTATATCTGATATCACTGTTATATGTGTATAGTTTATTTTGACAATGCCATTTTGATGAACTATATGGTAAAGCTATGAGATTATGTTGTAGTGAGTTGTTTTATTAAAATTAATATTTAAACTTCTATTATATTATGTAAAGCAAAGAAAATCTCGATGGGTGATAATGAGATAGTGCCTTTAAGTTGTCAATAAATTTTATTAATTTAAATAATACTAAAATAAACATTATATTTGTTATTTAAAAATATCAATAGTATCTTTATCTATGATCTCATTTCAAGTTGTGTGCTTGAGTTTTCTTTTATTGAGTTATTGAGAGTTATTAAATTATTTTATCTCTTGATAATCTATTCATTCATTGAGTATTTTCTCTCAGAAATACTCATCACTCCTTTTTATTAAATTTTTCAAAGTTGAGTAGTTGTCTAGAAGATAGCTAGATATATAATATGTGAAGCAGGAGCAGTGAAGAATCTCAGGAGTATTATTTAGTTAGAATATTTAGTAATAGTATGTTATAGGTTTAAATAGTTGTATGTAATGGCTTGTATTGTGAAATTTGTGTATAATAGAGAAAGAGAAATTTTGGAATAGTTATCTTAGAACTCATATTAGTAGAATATATTATATTTCTATGTCTAAGTTATAAGAGTTAACTAGTTAATGGACAAGATAAAAGTAATACTTAACCACATTAGTACTTAAGTTAGGAAGGTTAAGTGTGAGATCTTCGAATAAGAGTATTAGTGGGGTTAGGTGTTATATAGTAAGTCCATGTTGAGAACATGGCAGGGCTTGGTGAGTTGGTATAATGTGTCTGGGACATAACTTTTCACCTTATGTGATAAGATGTAAGTCCGTACGTGGGATATGACATTCGAAAGGAATTGACAGAAATGTAATTTGGCTCTGAGTGAGTAATACGAGTACGATAAGGCCTTATTTATGACATTTGCTCTGGGTTATGCAAGCACAACCTCTAGTGAGCAGGCCAGCACATTATTGATGAATAATTGTTATAACCTTCGATGTGGTGATAGTGTTAGCCACACTGATACTTGTGCATATAGTGCAGTGATTCAAAACTAATGTGAATACATTTAAGTATTATAGTACTCTAGATAAAAATTAGAACACGTCCTAAAGTTTGATTAAACGTTGTGATGAGCATTAAAATATGAGTTTTGGTATGAAAATGAGATGTCAAGTGACAAATACGACTGAGTTGTACCAGAATTAGTTTGATGATGAAGAAAGGTTATGTGAAATAAAATAATTAAATTTCTATTAAGTTACGTTAAGTTTGAAGAATCTTATAAGAGATTACAACTGTGAATGAGCAATACAAGTTGTATAACATAAAACAATAAGTGAATATTTTTACGAACTCTAATATTTGTTCATAGCTCAAGAGCGTGGTATCAAAAAGTTATTTAAGTATTTAAAATTTAAATTTTAACTTCAGATGTTCGAGTTATTTAAAATATTTATCCTAGTGACATGATAAAAGGATAATGCTAAGTGTTTATTTAATATGCAATAATGCGGGTAAATCTTTCTCGGCTATACTCTTAAATTTTAAATTTTTATTCTTGTGATATGTATATTGGAGTTCTAAAGTGATGTTAATCTTTGAATTGTCCCTATTTGTACTCTGTTTCACTCACTAAGTATTTTTTCTCGAAAATACTCAACACTCCTTTCTATAAAATGTTTTAGAGTAACAGGTTATTGTGAGTAGCTGTCTAGAAAATAGCATGGTGTATAGTAGGTGAAGCAGGTGCAGCTAAGAACATCAAAAGAAATGCTCTGTTAGAATACTTGATAGTAAATATGTTATAGGTTTGAGCAGTTGGTATTTAATAGTTTTATAATATGGAATTTATGAATAAATTATAAGGAGATTTTTGGAATAGTTATCTTGTAATTGTTATTTGCATTAGTGGGGTATATTATATTCATATGTTTAAGTTGTAAAGGTTAAAAAGTAATGAACAAGATAGAAGTAATACTTGGTTTCAACAGTGCTCAAGTTAGGTAAGTCAAAAGTGTGACATTCTAATAAGAGTATTGGTGGGGTTGAATGTATAATTTTGGTTTCAGAGCTTAGGTTAAAGAGCCTAGGTTGATGGAATTCTGAGGATTTTGGAGTTGCAAGTGGAAATGAAAGGAGTAGTAAAGATTGAATGCTTTAGTGGACTAACTAATTAGAGAAAGTGGAAATTGACTATAATTATGTATTAGAATTTATAGTTGATGATGAGTTTTATTGAGGCCATGTGCACATCAAGTATAGAATTTGTATTTAATGGTGTAGTATTTAATTTATTTCATCTTGACGTACAAGGAGGATTTACGATAAAGATTGAGGTGTTGGTAAAGATAATTAGTAGGAATATAAAACATGAGGATAGGAGAAATAATTAAAGTTCAAATAATGTGTGAGCATTTAATGATTTGAAGATTTAAGATTTGATTATGATTACAATTGTTAGATTATATGGATATGAATGAGTATACTGGAACTTTTTATCTGCTAGTGGCTGGAAT
This sequence comes from Macaranga tanarius, assembly GCA_949673435.1. Classification (NCBI taxonomy): domain Eukaryota; kingdom Viridiplantae; phylum Streptophyta; class Magnoliopsida; order Malpighiales; family Euphorbiaceae; genus Macaranga; species Macaranga tanarius. The sequence goes on from CATIWO010185239.1 coordinate 11,960, forward strand.
TTATGTTTATTGACAAAATAGGTTAATTTGTTCCACTGAAATATATAGAATTGAATAATGATAGAATTGAGATTCAATTAAGATTGATGGCATGAGTTGTCAAAGTGTCTTATTTATGAGTTGCAGGAAGATAATATGAACTGGAAGTGGGAAATAGGAGGAATATTTGGAAAGCGGTTGTTTTTGAACAATTTGATGATTGAAAATTTGGGATTGAATTATGAAAATGGTTGATAGAATTTATCAATAATAGTGAGTTTTTATTAAAATTGTGTGCTTAATTGGCGTGGAATTTGTAAGTAATGGAGTTATATTTTGATTCATATCATTATGTGATATAGAGATAATATATAAGTAATAAAAAAGTGAGATGTCAATAGAAATAATTTAGTTAGAATATGCCTTATAAGAATGATAATTATAAATCAAAATAAAAATTGAGGTTGAGGTAATCTATTAAAAGAACATTTTTGTGAGAATCAACATGAATGTTTTATGGATATTCAATCAGCCAAAAAAAGGAATGGAAATGAGGACAAAAAATTATAGGAAGAAGAAAGTGGCATTGTTCATTAGACTGCTGTAAGGATCAATGACTGTCAGAGAATATGTTGACAAATTTAAAGATCTATACAGATATGCAAAGGATATTCATCCTACAGAGGATATGAAAATTGAAAAATTTAAAGAGGAATTACATATCATCTTGAGGGCAAACTGAATTTGTACACTGGTATATTTAGAAGTTGGATGGAAAAAGTTATAGAGCAAGAAAAATTAGAGCAATAGTTAAAGCGAACTATGAGGGGTAGAGCTATAAATCGATCTAAATCCTATGGGAAAAATAATAAGAAAATAATAAATAATAAATTACAATTCCACCCATATTTTAAAAGAAAAGATAACATTGGGTAAACTAGTCAACTTCAAGGTAATCCAATATATAACAGTCAGCTGATGGCACCGCTTAAGCAATAGTTGACTGCAAACTCTGTGCCATTAGGAAAAACTACAATAACTTGATGCAATGGGTGTAAGATGATCCATATAGGTGATTGTCCTAGGAAGGATGTTAGGCATTTGTGGTGCAATAGGTTGGGCCATTATGTTAGGGAATGCACATGAGCAGTACAAGAAGAAAGATCTAAGCAAGAATCATATGGGCCCTGAAATGTAACAACTTTTGGTAGTCAAAGTGAAGCTGGTGGAATCTTTAGGACTTTCCAGAATAGGTCAAGAGAGTTTGATAATTTTGGTGAGAGTGAGCAGCAAGCTAGAATGTTTGCAGCAATTGAGTAGCAAGAGGAAAATACGCCTGATGCAAAATAAGGTATAGTTATTTGTAAGGTAGATTCCTTAGTAGATAAGATAATCATAGTGTTATAAGTTTATTTATGTTAATTGTATTTGTGTTTAATTTTAAGAATTACTATAAGAATTAGTGTTAAGTGAGATAGAGAGCAAACAAATATATTTAATAAGGATGAAAGAAAAGTGGAATAACAAAAGATTCTGACTTGTTTGTCAACATAAGTAACAAATATTGAAGTTATTAAAATTATGATCTTGAGGTTTAGAAATTGAGAAATTAATTATCTTGAGATATAATCGTCAACTTATTGATAACCGATGTTAAGAAGAAATATATATGTTACTAGTATAAGAATTAAATGAGGAAATTATTAAATTGAATACTGATGTAAAAAATTCTGAAAAATAGAATTGTGGTTGTAATGAGAAAGATATATATTGTAGTAAAGTAATTCTCTTAGTGATAGCATGGCAAGTGTCCATCGAATTTTAAGGATGCAAATCTTATTAGAGGGGAAGAATTATAATATCTGTGACCTTAAGGTGACTAGTTGGTATAATTAAATAATAATATTAAATTTTAAATTGGTAGAAAATAAATCAATTTAAGGACTAAATTGATAAGAGGATAACATTTAATTAAACTAAATAAAATTGAGAAAGGACTAAAGAGGAAGAAGTGAGAAGTTTAAAGACTAAAGCAAGAAAACAAATTAATAAATATATATATGTTACAGGCTTGGAAGAGTAGATTTGCTATAGTAATAAGAATAATAAAAAACATTAAAGCTTGGAGAAGGGTATTTGCTACAATAACTAGAACAAAAAAGGAGAGAAGGAAATATTTTGAAAAAGGAAGAATAAGAGAAGTGTGACATTCGTGCCCCAAAATTTAATTGAAATCTTAAAAGATTATTAAAAAAAAGAAAGAGGGACTCAATTGAAAGAATAATAGAAGGAGAGGTTAAGTCAGGGGATTAATAGAACTATGAGGGATTAGGAAGGGAATTTGGGAGGAAATGTGGTAGCTAGGAGCAGATGTCAATCTGCATGAGACTAAAAAAAATGTTGCATTAAGCAACGTAAAAGAGGGCCAACTGCATTTTTACGCAGAAAAGAAAGAAGCAAAGGCTTACAAGGGAAACTTATAGAGAGGATCAAGATTTTAACAAGGAAATTCTACAGCAATTTGTGAGTGGCCTATAATTTATTTGATTTTTTTTAAAAAAATTCTTCTTAAACTCTTTCTTAAGGAAAGTTATAATTTCTTCTATTTGGTTGAATTCTCTGTGTACTATGATATTTCCTTATTACTCTTTGGTATAAACTGAAGTTATAAGACGATTTTGTGTTGGTTGGGTTATGTATATTTTATTGTATATCCTTTATATGCTTGATGATACATGTAATTCAGTTTCAAAAAAAATATAGGAATGAGCTATGATTGTGTTTGCAGGATGATCAGGCGTCACTTGATCGATGTGCCGCTGCCTGATCACACAAAGGTGACGCCTCTATGATACAGGTGAGGCAGCAGCTGATCAAGTGATGCCTGAGCAGTGTGTAGCCACTTGTAAACAAAGGTGGTAGAGCAGAGAGCCATTGCCTAATCTCCACAAAAGCGACTCCTTATGCAAAGAAAAAGAGTTATAGATAATAATAATTACTGAGCAATTAAACCTTATAAATGAGGCCTTGTTACACAACTAGAATTTTACATCCAGTTGAGACTATATATATATATATATATATATATATATAACTATCACTCGAATTTTGAACATCAGTAAGTGAGAACGGTAAAATGCACAATTAAATGAGTACATAATATTTTATGTGAAGAATGAGAACTTTTGCAAATGAATGTTTAATATTAAGTACATATATGGTTATGTTGAGCAAAAGGGTGTTGGTTGAGAGAGAATTTGTCCAATGATTATGAGCTGTCTTTGGGACAATACATAGATTTAGAGATGCCTTTGAGGCGAGTTTATGTGGTCTAAAGTACGCATATAATATTTATCGATAATCGAATAATAACCTTACTCTATGAGGAGTAATGGTGTAATTCGTGATTGCCATGCAGCGAGTGCTAAGATTGTATCTCATGAGGTGAAAGAGAGAGTTATAGGCATAGTCATGTATTTAATTTTACATTTGTTCTTGCAATGAATGGTTAAGTAAATATTAATACTACGCCTGAGAAAAATAATAATGCAAATAGTACAATACTTAAGAAATGCCAATACTTAATGGTATTGTGTTTCTAATTAAACGTAAATCAGTATAAATTATGTGAACAGCCAAGTAATAAACCCGGTAAACAAAAAGCTTGGTAAAAGAAATGGAATTGGTAACAATTATAATTATTATTGAAAATTTTTCCCTTAATGTGGGTCCAACTAATCTTTATTATATTCTGATTTTATGTTATATACTGATGTTAGCTGAGTTATATATTTAATTTTAGTACTTTATTTTAAAAATATATTTATATTTATATATAAACTAGCATTTATGTGTATAGTCACTCACTAGATAATTTCTCCTAAAATTACTCACACTCTCATTTCTTTTAAAATTGTTTTATTTTCATCATAGCCTATATCATAAGATTAGTAGAGTAAGATGGCTGTACAGTGGGCTACCATGACATATGAGGTCACAGCAGCCGAGACCTTAGTTAGGTATACTATTTACCACGACCTAGATGCTGAGTTTGCTATCCGGTTTACTATAGAGCCGATGGGTGCTACAGTCCGATAATCGGTAATGAGGGAGGAGTATATAGGCAACATATGTACTATAGTCCCGAGTTTATCATATGACCGACCCAGACATCTAGGTTTCCATGACTTGGGTGTGAGCAGGCAGAGCAGAATGATCACTTTTGACTTTTTTGTCACACTGGGTTACACCTATTGTGGCTTGGTTTTGGGACTTTTTGGTACAAGCAGATAGGTGACCTATAGAGTGCCCAGGTCAGATGTGCAAACAGATCATTACGCACATCTTCTTCTCCCTAATGATGAGGAGTACCGAGTGGGATATTTATGGAGCTTATGGATGTATTTTATTGTATCTTTTATTATATATCCCATACTTAGATGGTTGTACATATTTATATAATATATAGTACTATTTAAATGCTAACTCTATTGTACTTAAGCTTTTTATGTATATATTATGGTTTGTAGCACTGTAATTACATATATGAGCACTGTATACTTAAGTTATGGTATGTGTATATGTATGTGTGTGTGTGTGTGTGTATATATATATATATACACTATAATGATATTTAGTTATATACCAAATGTATGTTTAGAAGAAAAAAGATTTCTGCTATTCTTCCCCCCAAACAACAGTGCGTTAGAAGCCTCTTTGGCAACCAGTATAAATATTTATTTTATGGATAGCTATATTAGAGTGGATGTTATAATTTATTTGGGTATCAAATCCCTAGGTTATTAGGTTCTGTAGACTTTAAGTAAAATATTTTTGATGGATATTAGTAATTGTAATATAATTGAGACATGACTGATGATAAGTGTTAATAAAGAAATTAGTTTCTGAATTTCAGGATAAGATGGTAATACTTAAAGGCGGCCATTTTGAAGGCCGAGGTCATGGTTGAGGTAGAGGTAGAGGTTGTGGCTATGAAGTCCAGCTAGGTAGGGTAGACATAGTTGAATGGGATAACCGTTCGAATATGACTCGAGCATTACAGCGAGAGACATATCCGTCGTCAGCATCAGTTGGCAATAAGAGTGATGCATTACATGATGCATGAACAGGTAGTCAACATGACAGTTTGGTGCCGACCATACCTTTAATGTTATTTAAGAATATGCTTAGGAGAGTACGAAATAACTATCGACCACTGCCACCGGTAGTACCGATGGAAGTGCCAAATGTGCAAGTACCACTAGTGGTGCATATAGATGCTACTGACCTAGCACGCACAATGGCAACGGTGATGGTTGAGAAGGAAAGGTATAAAAATCTTGGAGACGTCATTGAGCATGCCAAGAAGTGTGGGGTGTATGATTTCCACAGAACTCTAGACACTGGTCAAGTTGACAAGTTGGTTAAGATAGTGAAAAAGGATTTTACTATACTACAATTAATCGATGAAGAAAAGGTTAATAACGTATATGGCTTAATGTTTAATAAAGTCGATGAGTGGTTAACTCGAGTTAAAGAGTTGTATAAAGAAAACTGGACGTGGGAAGTATTTAAGGATGAGTTCAATAGGGAATATTTAATTGAGACGTACAAAAAATAAAAGAATCATCTTTTATTAACTTGGTACAAGGCTCTATATCAGTTAGAGAATACACTGATAAGTTTGAGGATTTGTATAAATACGCCAAGGATGTATATCCTACAGAAGAACTAAGGAGTGAGAAGTTTAGGGATGGACTGCATGTCTCCCTATGAGGGAAGTTGAACTTATATACTGGTACCACCTTTAGAGGATGGGTAGAAAAAGCTATGGAGCAAGAATGGATGAAAAGGAACTAGAAATAGTAAGCCGTTCAAGGTCTTAAAATTTTGAGGGAATTTTAAGACAAACTTGGAGGAATAATACTAGGAATAAAAAATCCAGGTTCTCCCCATATGTAAGAAGCAGGGCAAGCACTAGAAGTGCTAGTATGCCTCAGGATAGTACCATGTCTGTTAGGCAACCTATGGCACCACCTAGACCGGTTAATTTGGGGAATGGACAAGTGTAAGGGAATGGTGTAATATGTGCAAAAGAAATCATTTTGGGACTTACGGAAGGAATATGATACTATGTTTTAAGTGTGGTGAATTAGGACATTATGCTCGGGGAATGTGCGAAAGGAACAGTGGCAGAGCAATCTACCCAAGGATCTATTATGCAAAAGAGTAGAAGAGTTAGAAGGCCACCCAATCTAGTAAGATAAGTGGTTGTGCAGAGTGAAGCAAGTGGGTTGATTACGTAACCACAAAATCAAGTGGTTAGACAATTTAGTGCATCTGAAAATGCACAATAAGCTAGGGTTTATGCAGTGACTGAGTGTGAAGTTGAAAAAGTACCAGACGTAATAACGGGTATGGCCTATATATCTGATAAGTTAGGTCATATTTTAATTGATCCAGGTGCAACATTTTCATCATATCAAATGAATTTGCTATGCATAATAATCTTAGATTGTGTGATAGAATAGAACCCGTAATTGTAAGTATGCCTATGGGAACAAATGTCATTTGTGAGTCCATCATTAAGAATGTGTCGATAAATATAGAGGAAGGAATAATGAAATGGGACTTCATACCATTACTGATCAATAAATTTGATGTAATAATGGGAATGGCTGGTTTGAGTTAATATCAAGCAAATGTGGATTGTTATAAGAGATAAGTAAAGTTTGTATTAGAAAATGGGAGAGAGATAAGGTTTAAAGGAGAGAGTAAAATAACTCCCACTAAGATTATTTCTTCTCTTACGGCAGTAAAATACTTGAAAAGGGTTATAAAGCTTATTTAGCCTCTGTAATAGATAAAGGAAAGGAAGGAGTGTCAATAGAAGAACTACCGATTGTGAAGGATTTGAAAGATGTGTTTCCTAAGGATTTACCAGGCTTTCCACTTAAGAGGGAAATTGAATTTGAAATAGATTTACTGCCGGGGACCATGCCAATATCACAGGTACCATACTAAATGGCTCTAGTAGAATTAAAAGAACTTAAGGTACAATTACATGAATTATTAGATAAAAGTTTTATTAGACCGAGTTTTTCTCCTTGGGGTGCACTAGTGTTGTTTGTAAAGAAGAAACATGGGTTGTTACGAATATATATTAACTATAGGCAGTTAAATAAGGTGACAATTAGAAATAAGTATCCCTTGCTAAGGATAAAGGATTTGTTTGACCAATTACAAGGAGCAGCAGTGTTTTCGAAGATAAACCTAAGATCCGGACATCATCAATTGACAATTAAGAAAATAGACATACTCAAGACTCTTTTAGAATGAGATATGGGCATTATGAGTTTTTAGTGATGCCATTTGGACTAACTAATGCACCTGCAGCATTTATGGACTTGAAGAATCGAGTTTTTAAGGAGTATTTGGATCGATTTGTAATTGTGTTCATAGATGATATTTTTGTGTATTCAAATACTAAGGGAGAGCATGAAGAACATTTGAGAAGTGTGTTAGGCATTTTGAGAGATCGACAGTTGTATGCTAAGCTTAGTAAATATGAATTTTGGCTAAATAAAGTCATTTTTCTTAGACATGTGATATCAGCTGAAGGGGTATATGTGTACCCAAGTAAGATTACTGCGATAGTCAATTGGGAACTACCTAAGAATATGACAGAAATAAGAAGTTTCTTAGGATTGGTGAGACATTATCGAAGATTTGTGCATAATATTTCAATAATTATGTCACCTTTAATGAAATTATTGAGGAAGGATATAAAATTTATATGGACTCCTGAGTTCCAACAAGGTTTTGAAATATTAAAGGAAAAATTAATCACGACACCAGTATTAACTTTTCCTGTTTAGGGAGGCAAATATATGGTATACAGTAATGCATTGGGAAAGGGACTAGGCTATATATTAATACAAGATGGTAAGGTAATTACTTATACTTCATGACAATTGAGGCCACATAAGTAAAATTATCCTACACATGAGTTAAAGTTAGCAGCAGTGATCTTTGCATTGAAAACATGGAGACATTACCTCTATGGAGAGACATGTCAAATCTTCACAGATCACAAAATCCTGAAATATATACTAAGCTAAAAAGATTTAAATTTAAGGCAAAGACGGTGGGTGGAGTTACTAAAAGATTATGATTGTACAATAGAATATCATCTTGGAAATGCCAATATGGTAGCAGATGCGCTTAGTCAAAAAGTCAATAGGAAATTTGAGTTATATCCGTACTGTGAAGCTACCTTTATTCGTGGAATTGAGGAAGTTAGGTGTTGATCTAAGTATAATTGCTTCAGGAGATATTTCCACCTTGAGAGTAAGACTATTACTAATAGAGAAAATAGAATAGGCTCAAAAGGTTGATAGTGAAGCAGAGAGATTACGCAAAGAAATAAAGGCAGAAAAAAAAACCAAGTGATTTGTGATGATAATGTGGTGCTAAAGGTTAGAAAAAGAATTTTTGTTCCAAAAATAAAAGGATTGAAAAGGGAAATTCTGAAGGAAGCGCATTGTTCTAGTTACACTATGCACCCAGGTAATACAAAAATGAATAAAAGTCTAAAGGAATATTATTGGTGGTAGGGTTTGAAAAGGGATATAGCAGAATATGTTTCCTAGTGCTTAACTTGCCAGTAAATTAAAGTTGAGCATAAGTATCCAGCTGGTTTACTGCAACTATTACCAATACCATAATAGAAATGAGAATATATCACTATGGATTTTATGGTTGGATTACCAATGACTCAACTAGAAAATGATACTGTATTGGTAATTATGGATCGATTAACCAAATTAGCTCATTTTATACCAATTAAAACCTACTACAACTTGGAAAAGTTGGCAAAGTTGTATATGAAAGAAGTAACAAGGTTGCACGGGACTCCGGTATCAATAGTTTTCGATCGAGATCCGAGGTTTACCTCATAATTCTGGCATAAGATGTAAGATGCACTAGGTACTAAATTCAAATTTAGTACTGCCTTTCATCATTAAACAGATGGACAATCCAAAAGGACTATCCAAACATTAGAGGATATGTTGAGAGCCAGTGCTATAGATTTTTGAGGAAGTTGGAATAAGCAAGTACCTCTAATAAAATTTGCTTATAATAACAGCTACCAAAGTAGCTTGGACATGGCTTCATTTGAAGCATTGTACGGATAAAGGCATCAAACCCTAATATGTTGGGAAGAAGTTAGAGAGAAAAAGTTGTTAGGACCAAAATTAATCCAAATAATTACTGAAAATATTTGTATGGTTTGAGCCAACCTTAAAGCCGTATAGGATAGACAATGTAGTTACACCAATCTTAAGCGAGTTAATATTGAGTACGATGTAGGCGGTAAGGTATTTTTGAAGATCTCACATTGGAAAGGTGTAATTAGGTTTGGTAAGCACAAAAAACTGAGCCCAAGATTTATAGGACCATATGAGATTGTGGAAAGAATTGGTCCTGTGGCATACCATTTAGCCCTACTGCCAAAGTTAGTTGGTGTACATGATGTGTTTCAAGTATTCATACTAAGACGATATCGAAACAATCCCTCGCATATATTACAAGAGAAACCAATAGAGTTGAAATAGAATCTAAGTTACGATGAAGAGCCGATAGCTATTTCAGCTAGGGATCAAAAACTTTCGAGGAATAAAATTATTCCATTAGTTAAAGTTTTATCGAAAAACCACTCTCGGAATGAAGCTACGTGGGATAGACAAGAAGATATAAGGCAGCAATACCTAAATTTATTATTGCACTAATAATGGGAAGATACGACTGAGCAAATTTTGAGGAAAAAATTTTCTTCAGAGCGGAAGAATTGTGACATTCATGCCCTTAAATTTAATTGAAATCTTAGAAGATTATTTAAAAAAAAAGGAAAGAGGGACTCAATTGAAAGAAAAATAAAAGGAGAGGTTAAGTCAGGGGATGAATAGAACTATGAGGAATTAGGAAGGGAATTTAGGAGGAAAGGTGGTAGCTAGGAGCAGATGTCAATCTGCATGAGACTAAAAAAATGTTGCATTAAACAACATAAAAGAGGGGCAACTTCATTTTTACACAGAAATGAAAGAAGAAGCAGAGTCTTAGAAGGGAAACTTATAGAGAGGATCAAGATTTTAACAAGGAAATTCTACAATAATTTATGAGTGGCCTATAATTTCTTTGATTTTTGTTAAATTCTTCTCAAACTCTTTCTTAAGGAAAGTTATAGTTTCTTTTAATTGGTTGAATTCTCTGTGTACTATGATATTTCCTTATTACTCTTTAGTATAAATTGATGTTATAAGATGATTTTATGTTGGTTGGGTTATGTATATTTTATTGTATATGTTTGATGATGTATACAATTCAGTTTCAAAAAAAATGTAGGAACGAGCTATAACTGTGCCTGCAGGATGATTAGGCGGTGCTTAATCGATGTATCGCCGCCTGATCACAAAGAGGTGATGCCTCTATAATACAAGCGAGGCAGTAGCTAATCTGGTGACGCCTGATCAGTATGTAGCCACCTGTAACTTAAATAAAGGCAGCGCCTAGAAGCTTATTAAAAAAATGCTGATTAGGCGACATTTGAGCAGAGAGTCATCGCCTAATCTCCACAAAGGCAATGCCTTATGCAAAAAGAAAGAGTTATATATAATAATAATTACTGAGCAATTAAATCTTACAAATGAGGCCTTGTTACACAACTAGAATTTTACATCTAGTCGAGAATATATATATATATAACTATCACTCAAATTTTGAACATCATTGAACATCAGTAAACGAGAACAGTAAAATGCACAATTTAATTAGTACATAATTTTTTATGTGAATAACGAGAACTTCTGTAAATGTGTGATTAATAATAAGTACATATATGGTTATGTTGAGCGAAAGGGTGTTGGTTGACAAAGAATTTGGCCAATGATTATGAACTATCTTTGGGACAGTGCATAGACTCAGAGATGCCTTTGGGTGAGTTTATGTGGTCTAAAGTATGCATACGATATTTATCAATAATTAAATAATAACCTTACTCAGTGAGGAGTAATGGTGTAATTCGTGATTACCGTGCAGCGACTGCTAAGATTATATCTAGTGAGATGAAAGAGAAGGTTATGGGCATAGTCCTGTATATAATTTTACATCTATTCTTGAAATGAATGGTTAAGTAAATATTAATGCTATGCCTGAGAAAAATAATAACGGGAATGGTACAATACTTAAGAAACACCAATACTTAATGGTGTTGTGTTTCTAATCAAACATAAATCAGTATAAATTATGTGAACAACTAAATGATAAACCCGGTAAATAAGAACCTTGGGAAAAAGAAATCGAACTGGTAGTAATTATAATTATTATTGAAAAATTTTCCCCTTATGCGGGTCCAACTAATTTTTATTATATTCTGATTTTATGTTATATACTGATGTTAGCTAAGTTATTTTTTCTGATTTTAGTACTTTATTTTACAGATATATTTATATTTAGAAATAAACTAGCATTTAGGTGTATAGTCACTTGCTGGGTAATTTCTCCTGAAATTACTCACACTCTCATTTCTTTTAAAATTATTTTATTTTCAGCATAGCCTATATCATAAGGTTAATAGAGTAAGATGGTTGTACAGTAGAAATTCAAATCCTTTAAATTATGACAGAGGACTAATCATGAGATCATGAGCTAAGAGGATAAAAGACACTATTAAAGAACTTGTGCAAAAGAGTCTCGAGCCTATGAAACAAAAAGGAGATGATTTAGTGGAAATTAAGCCAACAAATTTTCTTAGTTATGATTTGGCTGCTATATGCCCGTGTGTGGATCTCACACGACCGTGTTGAATGTTCATGAAATGTCCCGAGATAAATACGAGTTACTACACGCCCATGTTCCATGTAATGTTCCAAGACATGCCCGTGCTTAATTGAGCTCAAAGTTCCAGTATGATACACTATTAAGGACACGCCCGTGTAGGAGGACCATGTAGCATCTTAATTTTTGAAGCATCATTCAGTGTGAGACACGCCCATATATGAAGCCTTATGCCAAGCCGTGTTAGAGTCTGCCAATTTCCTAAAATTCTCATAGCTCATACACGCCTGTGTTGGTCTTAGACATGCCCGTGCCTCGATGAAACCTAGTTTTAGACTAGTTATGATTTTCTTTATATTTTCTTTTCTAATTAGGATTTTTGTAGAATTTAATTTTATATTCCTATAATGGAATTGGTTTATTTCAAAGTTAGTTTAGGATTAGGATTAGAAGTCCATAAATGCTTGTAAAAACATTATTTTCTCAGAAGTTTATTGATTTTATTCAAATTTAGAATTGAATTTTCTTGAGTTCTTGCGAGAGCTATTTTCTGAATTTGCTTCGAGCGTGTTGCAATTCAACCTTTATAATTAGAGATCCTAGTTAATAGATAACTAGTATTACTAATTTCCTTTAGTTTATGCTAAATAGATCTTTGGGCAATGGTTCCAATAGAGTATTACAAATCCTAGTTGTTAGATAACTAGCAGGTTATATCAGATTTGGTATCAAAGCATAGGCTCTAGTAATAGCTTTAGTTATCTAGTTTGATTTATAATTCTCTTAGAAGTAATAAAAGTTTAGCTCAATTAAGGACTCAAAAAAAATTTCTTTGTGTATGCTTAGTTATGAGTGCATTACAGAGTTTTTAATTAATTAAGAGAAACACGTGAGGGAGTGTTAGAATAGGATATTTATTTAAATTCTGTTTTAGATTTACATCATGGATATAAAGGAGAAGCTTACATTGGATGTAATACAAGCAATGTTGCAAAAGATGTTGGCTCAACAAGAGGATATGAGGAGTGCAAATAAAAAGGTCCATGAACTATTGGAAAGGTTGGAGTTAAGTAGCCCCATCCAAGCAAGGGAGACCTAAAGAATTCTCTTCAATGATCTAGAAGAAAAGGCAGCCGAAGAAGGATCGACGCATACCAACAAAAGCAAGACTAAAGATGGAAATTTGGGGTCAATCAAGATGAAGATTCCAGCTTTCCAAGGGAAGAGTGATCTGGAGTCGTACTTGGAGTGGGAAAAGAAGGTTGAACGGGTGTTCGAGTGCCATAATTATACTAAAGAGAAAAAGGTAAAATTGGCTGCTGTGGAGTTCACTGACTATGATAGTATGTAGTGGGATCAATTTACCTCCATTAGGCATAAAAGTAGAGAAGGACCGGTTACCTCATGGTTTGAGATGAAAACCATAATGAGGAAGAGATTTGTACCTCAATACTATTATAGAGAAGTGTATAACAGGTTACAAAGGTTGAACCAAGGCTCTAGAAATGTTAAAGAATATTACCAAAAGATGGAGATGGCCATGATTCGAGCTAACATTGAGGAGGATAGAGAGGCTACCATGGCACATTTTCTATCAGGTTTGAATTATGAAATTGCTAACCTTAGTAAATTATATCATTATGTAGATTTAGAGGACATGGTATACATGGCAATCAAGGTAGAAAAGCAATTGAAGGTGAAAACCAAAATAAATCCGACTCCTATAACTACATGGAAATCGAATTAGAAGAACAAGAGAGGAGAAATAAATACAAGTAAGGGCAAATTTGAGCCAAGTAAAAGCAAGGATGTTACTACACCAAAGACACAACGTAAGAATTACAAATCCAAAGGTAAGTTAAGTAATATTCAGTGCTTTGTATGTTTGAGATATGGGCATAGGGCACCACAATGTCCCAATGCCAAGATCATGACCTTACGTAATGGGGAGGCGGTAAGTGAGGAAGATGATGATGATGATCTAAGTGACATGTCACCATTGGAGGATGCATCTGATGTGGAGGAGGAATTGGCCCTATAAGGACCAATTTACACTTTGGTTACTAGGCTTGCCTTAAATATACAAGCTAAGGAGGAAGAGGTAAAACGTGAAAACATCTTTTATAATCGATGCATGATGCATGATAAATTATGTAGTCTGATTATAGATGGTGGGAGGTGTGCTAATAATGTTAATGTTACTTTAGTTGATAAATTAGGGATTAAAACAACTAAACATCCTAGAACTTATAGATTACAATTGGCTAAATGAACATGGAAATATTAAGGTCACTAGGCAAGCATTGATTACATTCTCTATTGGATACTATTGTGATGAGGTGTTATGTGATGTAGTGTCTATGCAAGCTGGTCACATATTATTAGGACATCCATTGCAATATGATAGGTGAGTCATACATGATGGTTTTACTAACAAATACTCATTTAAGATGAATGGTAGGACTATCAATTTGCTACCTATGTCGCCTAAGGAAGTGTATGAAGATCAAAAAATTTTGAGTGAATGTAAGAGTGCACATGAAAAAGAAAAGGTGCACCAACAAAAGGAGAATTATGAGAAAAGCTAAAAGAGGCATGAGGAAAGAGAGGAAAAATGAAAGAAAATAGAGGGGATGTACAGAGAGAGTAAAAATAGTGAGATTATGCATGCAAAAGAAGAGAATAGTGTGCAAAGAGTGGTAAAAAAAGAGGTAAAAGGTAATTTCTTTGCAAGAGATGGTGAGATTAGAAAAGCTTATCTAAGCAAGCAACCTATGATACTATTGGTATTCAAGGGTGTATGTTTAGCGTTTAATGCAAACCCAATTCTCTCTTCTCTACCTAGTTCTTTTCAAGTGTTATTACAGGAATTTGAGGACTTATTTGCTGAATCTATGCCCAATGGTTTTCCACCATTAAGAGGGATAGAACATTAAATTAATTTTATTCCTGGAGCACAAAATCCAAATAGACCAGCTTATAGGAGTAACCCCGAAGAGACAAAGGAATTATAATGACAAGTGGATGAGTTGTTGTCTAAAGGGTTTATTAGAAAAAGTATGAGCCCACGTGCTGTACCCGTGCTACTAGTGCCTAAGAAGAATAGAACATGGCATATGTATATTGTCTATTGTACCATTAATAAAATCACTATATAGTATCGTCATCCTATACCTCATTTAAATGACATATTAGATAAATTACATGGTGCATGCGTATTTTCTAAAATTGATTTAATGGCTGGGTATCATTAAATTAGAATGAAAATAGGTGATGAATGGAAAACTACCTTTAAAAACAATATGGGTTATATGAGTGGTTAGTTATGCCATTTCGTTTAACTAATGCTCCTAGTACATTCATGCATTTAATGAATAATATTTTGAGGGATTTTATAGGTAGATTTATTAGTGTCTATTTTGATGATATACTTGTGTATAGTAAATCACTAGAGGACTATATTATGTATGTTAGATCTATTTTTAGGTGTTTTACGAGAACAAAAGTTGTATGCTAAGCTTACTAAATGTACATTTTGTGTGCTTAAAGTTATATTTTTAGGATATGTTATTAGTGAGCATGGAATAGAGGTTGATCATAAGAAGGTTAAGGCTATTGAATCTTAGCCTATACCTAGGAATCTCAGAGATGTTTGTAGTTTCCATAGTTTAGCTAGTTTTTATAAATGCTTTATGCGTGATATTTCTAGCATAGCTACCCTTTTGACAGAAGTAATTAAAAAGAATGTTGGATTTAGGTGGGAAAATGAACAATATGATACTTTTAACATACTGAAATCTAAATTAATTTCTACACCTATTCTTGTTTTGCCTAACTTTGATAAAATATTTAAGATTGAATGTGATGCTTCTAGAGTGGGAATTGGAGCTATTCTAATGCAAGAGGGTAAGCCAATTCCATATTTTAGTGAGAAATTAAGTGGAGCAATACTTAATTACCCGACATATAACAAGGAGATGTATGCCTTGGTAAGGGCATTGAAAATGTGGCAACATTATCTACTGCCTAAGGAGTTTATTATCCATACTGACTATGAGAGTTTGAAGTATTTGAAGGGATAGAATAAGCTCAACAAAATACATGCTAAGTGGAGTGAGTTTCTTGAGTCTTTTTCTTACGTTATCAAATACAAACAAGGTAAGGAAAACATTGTGGCTGATGTATTATCAAGGAGGTACATTTTACTTAATACATTGAATGCTAAATTGCTTAGTGTTGAGCATATTAAGGAATTGTATGCACATGATCTTGATTTTAGCAATGGATATAATGCATGTGAGACAACTGCCTTTGATAAATTTTATAAGCATGATGGGTATTTGTTTCGTTTAAAATAACTTTGTGTGACTAGATGTTCATTGCGTTTGTTGTTGATTAAGGAGGCATATGAGGGAGGTTTGATGGGATACTTTAGCATAGCTAAGACATTAGATGTTTTACATGAGCACTTCTTTTGGCCTAATATAATATCTGATGTATCGAAGTATTGTGCTAATTATATTACATGTTTGCAAGTTAAGTCTATGGTGCATCCGCATGGTTTGTATACACCATTGCCTATTCCACAATAACCTTGGGTAGATATATCTATGGATTTTGTACTTAGACTACCTAGGACTAGGCATGGTAATGATAGCATATATTTGGTTGTTGATAGGTTTTCTAAGATGGTATATTTTATTCCATGTCATAAAACTGATGATGCATCACATATTATTGATTTATTCTTTAAGAATATAGTGTGTTTGTATGGTATACCTAAAACTATTATGAGTGATAGGGATACTAAATTTTTGTACTATTTTTGGAAGACCTTATGGGAAAAATTAGGAATTAAGTTGTTGTTTAGTACTGCATATCATCCATAAATTGATGGTCAAACGAAGTTGTGAATAGAACTTTAGGACAACTCATGTGTGATATAATTAAGAAGAATGTGAAATCATGGGATGAGATTTTTCCTTATGTAGAGTTTGTATATAATAGGGTTGTGCATTCATCTATAAATTATTCACCTTTTGAAATTATGTATGGTTTTAATCCTTTAACACCATTGGATCTATCACCTTTGCCTGCGAGTGAGCAAGTTAATTTAGATGGTGTTCGAAAGGCAGATTTTGTGCACAATTTACATAAAAAGGTAAGGTAAAAAATTGAAAGGCAAAATCAATAAGTGGCGGATCAAAGGAATAAAGGACGCAAGCAGTTGGTTTTTGAGCCTGGAGATAAGGTTTAGTTGCATTTGCGTAAGGAGAGGTTTCCTACTCAAAGGAGATATAAGTTGTATCCTAGAGGAGATAGACTATTTCAAGTTATGGCAAGAGTCAATGACAATGCCTATAAATTAGATCTTCCAGGTGAGTATAATATTTCTACAACCTTTAATGTATCTGAACTTCTTTTATTTGATTATGAATGTGAAGATTCGGGGTGAATCCTTTTGAGGAAGGGGGGAGTGATGCATATGGATGTATAGACATGACATCAAATTCAAATCTTTTAAATTATGATGGAGGACCAATAACAAGATCATGAGCTAAGAGGATGAAAGACGTTGTTAAAGAACTTATGCAAAAGAGTCTCAAGCCTATGGAATAAAAAGGAGATAATTTGGTAGAAATTAAGCTAACAAATTTGCTTAGTTGTAACTTGGCCACTACACACCAGTTTGTGGATCTTACACAGTCGTGTTGAATGTTCATGAAATGTGTCGAGGTAAATATGGGTTACTACACACCCGTGTTCTAGGTCATGTTCCAAGATATGCCCGCGCCTAATTGAAGCTCAAAGTTCTAGTATAATACACGGTTAAGGACACACCCATGTAGGAGGACCGTGTAGCATCTTAATTTTTGAAGCATCATTCAGTGTGAGACACACCCATATATGAAGCCGTGTGCCAAGCCATGTTGGAGTCTGCCAATTTGCTAAAATTCTCGTAGCTCATACATGCCCGTATTGGTCTTAGACATGCCCATGTATCGATGAAACCTAGTTTTAAACTAATTAGAATGTTCTTTATGTTTTCTTTTCTAATTAGGATTTTTTTTGTAGGATTTAATTTCATATTCCTATAATGGAATTGGTTTATTTCAGAGTTATTTTAGGATTAGAATTATAAGTCTATAAATACTTGTAAAAACATTATTTTTTTAGAAGTTGATTGATTTTATTCAAATTCATAATTGAATTTTCTTGAGTTCTTACGAGAGCTATTTTCTGAATTTGCTTCGAGCGTGTTGTAATTCAACCTTGATAATTAGAGTTCCTAGTTAATAGATACTTAGTATTGCTAATTCCCTTTAGTTTATGCTAGATAGATCTTTAGGTAACGGTTTCAATAAATTGTTATAAATCCTAGTTGTTAGATAACTAACGGGTTGTATCATGTCTGATTTATCGTAGAGTCGATGGCTGCTACAGTCCCATTTTCAATGATTAGGGAGGAGTATATGGGCGATATATATACTATAGTCTGAGTTTATTATCTGACTGACCAAGACATCTAGGTTTCCATGACCTGGGTGTGAGCAGGCAAAGCAAGATGATCACTTTTTAACTTTTTAGTCACACCGGATTGCACCTATTAGTGATTGATTTTGGGACTTTTTAGTACAGGTAGATAAGTAACTGATATGGTGCCCCAGGTTAGATGTGCAGATAGATTATAGAGCACATCTTCTTCTCCCTGATGATGAGGAGTCTTGAGTGGGATATTTATGGAGTTTATGGATGTATTTTGTTGTATCTTTTATTATGTATCCCGTACTCGGATGATTGAACATATTTATATAATATGTAGTACTGTTTAAATGCTACCTATGTTATACTTGAGCTTTTTATGTATATATTATGATTTGCAGTACTGTATGTACATATATAAGCACTGTATAGTTAAGTTAAGTTATGTATAAACCAAATGTATGTTTAGAAGAAAAAAAAATTTATGTTGTTCTTCCCCCCTAACAACATTGTGTTAGAAGCCTCTTTGGCAACAACTGTAAATATGTATTTTGTGGATAGTTGTGTTGGAGTGGATGTTACAAGAAGAAGAAAAAAAAAGAAGAAGAATAAGTCATGAGTTTTGACTTGATTGGAAATCAATTGGGTGCAGGCAATTGATCAAGAGATTTTTGGATTTTTGAATAGAAAAAATTTGTGAGTGAAATCTTCTATTTTTCCTTCTCTTTTCAATCTTTAAATTTTATTCTTGAAGAATCATGTTTTGGTTTACTTAATATTTGATCAAGGATTATTACTTTGGTTTTGTTAGAGTTGTTATTTGATCTTCTTATTAATTTATTTACTTAAGAATATAAATTATTAAAATTTATCAAGTATTTGTTCAAGTTAAAGTTTACAAATTATGTTAAGTTTAAGTGTAGAACCTTTGAAAATTTTAATGATGGAATTCTTTGAATTTGGATGAATTTTCTTTTATTATTCCAATCTCTATCATAGTATTAGAAGTCACCAAATTGCTTATTAGTGTAGATGTACCCTAGGACCATTCATGTATGTAGACATTGTATATTTATCCCTATGGCAATAAAATATTCATTTAAATTAAAGTGTTTGTTTATTTGAATATTTACCCTTAGTATAATGTTAGATAAGTTTATTATCAAGAGTTGATAATATGAGTGATAAACTTATTTAGTACATGTACTATAAATGTTTATAGTCATTTGATTAATATAAGGGTAGTATTAATCCCTAGACTGTCACCTCTGTCTATTTTCCTTGATCGCTATATGATATCGATAGTGGGATGTATCGATAGTAGGAGGTAGTGAGTTTCATGCTACTTGATATAAGATATCAGAATAGACATGTGGATACTCATGTGATGGGTGGATCAAACTGTGACGTAAGATTTTTTATTGCATGAAAATTCATTTTAGTCAACAATTACAATCTTGGATATAACGGTGCATATGGTCCTTTGACCTGAGGCGACATGGTCATCCATATATGGTTAGTTAGAGTTTATTACTGCTTACATACTTGTGCTAGCCACGCTTGGGTATATGACATGTGGTGGCTTTAGTTGGTTATATATAGGGATGAGTGATCGGCTAAGATAGAATTAATTACCTGGAGTGAATCGGGATAAGATCCTATGCCATCTAAGTTATTCTTGATGAATAAGTACCTGGCCAGGTCAAACTCGACTTACCCGAAAAGAATTTAGATGCTAGACAAGAGATTCTAGTAGTAGTCATACTTTATCAAGATTTGAACTTAAGATGAGGACATATGATTGAGGCAATTAGAGTTTGACTAAACTATGACTCTAATTGATATCGGGATCTTATAATGAAGGAACATTTAGTGCACGGTAATTATGTTCTATGGTTCTTGTGGATCTACATAAAGTATTCATTTCTAATTAGGTAGTCGTGATATCCATGCTGGGGGTCACTCACGACTTATAGGAACCAAATGTGATTAATTGGGATTTTCATATTTGATGTGGAAAGGTGTTTCCATAATATTAAGTGTTAATATTATTTTCCATTGCCATTTAGACTTAAAAATAGTAAGTCACACACACAAGGGTTGCACTTGTGAAGATTAATATTAATTTGATTATTAATTAAAGAGTTTAATTAATTAATTAAATTAATTGAATTAGATTTGTGCGTATGCAGAGATCTAGCATATATCGAAATCTAAATTAAAAGATTAGGACTTAATTGTAATTAAATAAATATCAATTTAGACTTGATTTAATATATGATATTAAGTTTAAGGACTAGATTAATATTTGCCTCCATATGTATCTCAATATGGGCCATGAGATGGACCATTCACATTAGTAAAGATGGACTTAACATGGACTTTATTTAAAAAGTTTAAATTAGCCCATAAGTTGTCTTATGGTATGGAGTGGGCCTTCTTTAAGTGTAGAGAAGCCCATATGCCTATAACCTTCGCCCAAATCCATTAAGTATTAATGATATTAAGGCTAAGGTTATCCATATGACCAAACACAACCCACTCACTTGAAAAGCAAAGCCATGTATATAGATTGAGTATGAGACACTCAATCTATCAAATGTATATAGCTTGAGTGAAAGACACTCAAGCTATGGAAATGCATATAGCTTGAGTGTGAGACACTCAAGCTATGATAATGCATGTCGCTTGAGTATGAGACACTTAAGCTATTATGAAATTGGTTTTTATTTATAGTTAGTGGAGAGTGTTGTGACAACACACTCCTAATGCACATTTGAGAGCAAATTTGATATTCTAACAAAAGAGAGAAAAAGGCTAGAGAGTGTCTTCTTCCTTCTTCTTATTTAAGTGTAGAGAATACAAATATACATAAGGGTTTGTGTTTTCTAGTTAAAGCCATTGGTGTACAAGAGTTGTACAAGTTCAAATCCATCATCCATTGGAGGTTGCATCCTTGTTCCATACATTTAAGCTTGGAGGGGTTCTTACAAGTGGCTGTGGGTCAAAGAGGAGAGGCTTGTGACTAGAGCTTCACCATCCTTGGAGGTCTTACTTATGCAATCCATGTGTTTCAAGCTAGAGGCTTCACATTTAAGGAGCTTGGATCTTATAGATCAACATCAATTAAAGCTTGTCAAGCGTGCTACCAACTTAGAGTTTTGTAAGTGTTACCAAACCCTTAGTTGCTAGGTCTTATATTGTAAATGCATGACTTGGTTGTTTGTTGATGTATTATATTGTCCTTGATGTATGTTTAGCTATGTATTTGTCATGTGATATGATCTATGGGGATGCAAATATTGCATGAAATCAAAAATTTTACAATTCCACACTTTTGAATGTTACATGAACTTCATCCTTCATTACTCTCCTGCAAGCTCTAAAACTTAGTTGTCATGAATTCTCTTCTTGATTTATTGAAATTTAATTATTTATGAATGAATTTGTTTAAGCTTTGATTTAGAAATTTTATAAGTAAGTTAAAC
Organism: Macaranga tanarius; assembly: GCA_949673435.1. Classification (NCBI taxonomy): domain Eukaryota; kingdom Viridiplantae; phylum Streptophyta; class Magnoliopsida; order Malpighiales; family Euphorbiaceae; genus Macaranga; species Macaranga tanarius. The sequence continues at coordinate 33,745 of CATIWO010185239.1, forward strand.
AAGTTTTTTTTAAAAAAAAGTTTAACCTTCTAAAATTGAGATATGAAGCTCTGGAATAAATTAGAGTGAAAAACAATTCTAAAACAAAGCAAATTAGAGTTTGGAACACTGTAAGTGTCCCTGGGGGTCATTCAGGTGATGCCTTAGCCTAGAGGAGGAGCCTTAGTGCCACTGAGGCGACGCCTTAGCATTGAGGAGGCGCCTCTGTGCCTTGCACCATCAACCGAACAATCTAAAACTTCAAAATGAAAACATGTATATACATATATGAATACTTAATTCATTAAATACAATCAAGAAGGACCAAATAAGACTTATTTTTAGTAAAACATATGTAGGTAAGTTCAAGGTATGTATATATGTATATACGAGTTTTATCAATTCAAGAAATAATTTCATAACTTAAGAAATAGAGAAGTTAAAGTAAGAATGGTATCTAAATTCTAAGTATACGAATTATTCAAGTCTCCAATATAGAGACTAAATATATAAAATTTTCTAATTAATCCAATTATGAGAATGCTTTTGGAAATTTACAATAAAAATGTTCAAATAAGAATGACATTGATGATTCACAAAAGTGACAATTGAAAAATGCTACGAAAAACTGATGTGAAAAGAAAGGCATGAGAAAATGAAAATAATATACAAATACACGGGAACTTTTAAAGAATGATATAACAATGAGCATAAGCACATATGACACTAAGAGATAGTAAGTTTATGTCGAGGACATGCTAGCACTCGGTGAGTTGGCATGATGTGTCCGGGACATAATCTTTCACCTTATGTGATAACATATATGACCGTACGTGTGATACGACATTCGAGAGGAATTGACAAAAATGTAATTTGGCTTTAAGTGAGCAATGTAAGTACGATAAGGCCTTATTTACGACAGTTTTCTTTTGGTCATGCGGGCGCAACCTCTAGTGGCTAGGCTAGCATATTATCAATGAATAATTGTGATAACCGGTATGGTGATAGTACTAGTCACACTGATATCTACTTATACATATGGTGTAGTGCTCTGAAACTAATGTGAATACATCTAAGTATTATGGTACTCTAGATAAAAATTATCCTAAAGTTTGATTAAACGATGTGATAAGCACCAAGTCATGGGTTTTGACATGAAAATGCGATGTCAAGTGGCAAATACGACTGGATCATACGAGAATTAATATGTTAATGAAGAAAGTTTTTGTGAAATAAAATAATTAAATCTCTATTAAATTGTGTTAAGTTTGAAGAATCTTATAAGAGATTATAACTGTGCATGAGCAATACAAGTTGTATAACACGAAAAAAATAAGGGAATATTTTTACGAACTCTAAATGTTTATTCCACAGGTCAAGAGTGTGGTACCAGAAAGTTATTCAAATATTTAAATTTTAAATTTTAACTTCAGATATTCGAGTTTTTTGAAATGTTTATCCTAGTGACATGATAAAAGGATAATGTTAAGTGTTTCTTTAACATGCAATAATATATGTAAATCTTTCTCAACTATAATTCTAAATTTCAAATTTTCCATTCTTATGATATGTTTGTTGGAGTTATAAAGTGATGTTAATCTTTGAATAGTCCATATTTGTACTCTGTTTCACTCACTAAGTATTTTCTCTAGGAAATACTCACCACTTATTTTTATAAAATTTTCCTGAGTAACATGTTATTGTAAGTAGCTGTCTGGAAGATAGTTTGGTGTATAGTAGGTGAAGCAGGTGTAGTGGAGAACCTCAAGAGAAATGCTCTGTTAGAATATTTAATACTAGATATGTTATAGGTTTGAACAGTTGGAATTTAATAGTTTTGTAATATGGAATTTATGCATAAATTATAAGGAGAAGTTTGGAATTATTATTTTGTAATTGTTATTCATACTAGTGGGGTATATTATATTTATATGTTTAAGTTACAAAGGTTAAAAAGTAATAAATAAGATAAAAGTAATAGAGTGCTAAAATTAGGTAGGTTAAAGGTGCGACTTTCTAATAAGAATATTGGTGGGGTTGGATGTTTTATTGGCTCTTTTTTTTAATCATTAACTCAACATTAATAAAGAACTTAATTTGATTTATAGGTGTTTGTACTCAATATTAATTTTTAGGCACAAAGTGAGCCCATTGCATTAAGTCCAACCCAATTACATTTACTTGGTGAAGAATTCACTATGTTGGCTGAAGAAAATTCTAGAGGTAAACAGAAGGTAACGTGTATTGAATAGCTGATGAAGGAAATTTAAAAGATGTAGGTTACAGGAAAGCTTATAGAGGAAGGGGACTTGTGAAATTTTTGGAATTTGAAATTAAATACAGAGGAGTTAAAAACTTGGGGATTAAGTTGAAAACAATTCTGGAAATACATGTTCTTGAAGATAAAGCTGAGTAACCTGCAAGAGAAGTAAGCAACAAGGTGAAGATTAATGACAGTATGGATGAAATTAATGGAAATTCATTATAAAAAGGGAGGTCGCAGAGCCAAAAAAACACACACACAATCATCAACACAATCAATAATCAACCAATCAATTTAAATCATTAGCTTGGCCAATAGTCAATTTGTAATACCCACCCTTTCACATATGTATTTATGATGTATGTATTGTATAGTATATTGTGTATAGTCGATAGTGGCCTTATTTAAGTTGGAGTATGTGCATGAGTGTAGAGAAAAACTTAATTATAAGGTAAGTTTGGAGTTATATGTCACAAGTGAAAGTTTGGGGTATTGTGCGACATGTCCATTTTATTAAGAGGCTAGGAAGGTAATTGTGGTGATATTTATGTAGAGTATTATTATTATATTGGTTGTTAAGTGATAAAATGTATTATTATTATTATGATATTTGGGAGATAATTAAGCATGAAATGTAACACCCGTATTTTGGAAAGTA
>CATIWO010185283.1:0-30293 GCA_949673435.1 Macaranga tanarius
TCCCTTCAAATGCTTCAAACTCTCATAGTCGGTATGGATAACAAACTCCTTAGATTATAGGTAATGTTGCCACATTTCCAATACCCTTACCAAGGCATACATCTCCTTGTCATATGTTGGGTAATTAAGTGATTTGCCACTTAATTTCTCATTAAAATATGCAATTAGCTTACCCTCTTGCATTAAAACAACTCCAATTCCCACTCCAAAAGCATCACATTCAATCTCAAAAGTTTTATTAATGTTAGGCAAAACAAGAACAGATGCATACATTAATTTAGATTTTAGCATGTTAAAAGTATCCTCTTATTCCTTTCCCCACCTAAATCCAACATTCTTTTTAATTACTTCTGTCAAAGGGGCAGCTATGCTAAAAAAATCACACACAAAGTGTCTATAAAAACTAGCTAAAACATGGAAACTACAAATGTCCCCGACATTCTTAAGTGTAGGCCAAGTTTCAATAGCCTTAACCTTATCATGATGCACCTCTATACTATGCTCACTAACAACATATCATAAAAATATAACTTTAGGGACATATAATGAACATTTAGCAAGCTTAGCATACAATTTATGTGCACATAAAACACTAAACATAGTTCTAACACGCATAATATGGTCCTCTAGTAATTTACTATGCACAAGTATATGATCAAACATGGTTCATTAAATGCATGAATGTACTAGGAGCATTAATTAAACCAAATGGCATGACTAACCACTCATATAACCCATATTTTGTTTTAAAGGCAGTTTTCCATTCATCGCCTATTTTCATTCTAATTTGATGATACCTAGCCGTTAAATCAATTTTAGAAAATATGCATGCACCATGTAATTCATCTAACATGTCATCTAGATGAGGTATAGGATGGTGATACTTTAAAGTGATTTTATTGATGGAGCGACAGTCAACACACATACGCCATGTTCCATCCTTCTTAGGTACTAGTAGCACGAGTACAGCACATAGGCTCATACTTTCTCTAATCAACCCTTTAGACAACAACTCATCCACTTGTCGTTGTAATTCATTTGTCTCTTTGGGGTTACTCATATAGGCTGGTTTGTTTGGAATTTGTGCTCCAGGAATAAAATCAATTTGATGTTCTATCCCTCTTAACGGTGGCAAACCATCGGGCATAGACTCGTGAAATAAGTCATCAAATTCCAGCAATAACACTTGAAAAGAACTAGGTAGAGAAAGGAGAATTAGGTTAGCATCAAAAACTAAACATGCACTCTTGAATACCAATAGTATCATATGTTGCTTGCTTAGATAATCCTTTCTAATATCACCCTCTCTTGTAAAGAAATTGCCTTTTATCTCTTTTTTTACCACTCTTTACACACTATTCTCTTATTTTGCATGTGCAATCTCACTATTTTTACTCTCTCTGTGCATTCCCTCTATTTTCTCTCCTTTTTGCTCTCTTTTCTCATCCCTCTCTTGGCTTTTCTCATAACTCTCCTTTTGCTGGTGCACCTTTTCTTTTTCATGTGCACTCTCACATTCACTCAAAATTTTCTGATCTTCATACACTTCCTTAGGTGACATAGGTAGCAAATTGATAGTCCTATTATTCATCTTAAATGAGTATTTATTAGTAAAACCATCATGTATGACTATCCTTCATAGAAACTACATCACATAACACCTCATCACAATAACATCTAATAGAGAATGTAATCAATGCTTGCCTAGTCACCTTAATATTCCCATGTTCATTCAGCCATTGTATTCCATAAGGTCTAGGATGTTTAGTTGTTTTAATGCCCAATTTATCAACTAAAGTAGCATTAATAACAATAGCACAACTTCCACCATCTATAATCATACTACATAATTTATCATGTGTCATGCATCAAGTATACAAGATGTTTTCGCGTTATACCTCTTCCTCCTTAGCTTGCATGTTTAAGGCATGCCTAGTAACCAAAGTCTAAATTGGTCCTTATGGGGCTAATTCCTCCTCCACATCAGATGCATTCTCCAATGGTGGTATGTCACTCAAATCATCATCATCATCTTCCTCACTTACCACCTCCCCATTGAGTAGGGTCATGATCTTGGTATTGGGACATTGTGCAGCCCTATGCCCATATCCCAAACATCTAAAGGACTGAATATTACTTAACTTACCTTTGAATTTTTCATCCTTAGGTTGTGTATTTGGTGTAGTAACATCCTTGCTTTTACTTGGCTCAAATTTTCCCTTACTTGTACTTGTTTCTCGTCCCTTGTCCTTCTAATTTTATTTCCACAGTTATAGGAGTCGAATTTGTTTTGGTTTTCACCTTCAATTGCTTTTCCACCTTGATTGCCATGTGTATCATGTCCTCCAAATCTATATAATGATGCAATTCAACAAGGTTAGCAATTTCATAATTCAAACCTGATAGAAAATATGCCATGGTGGCCTCTCTATCCTCCTCAATGCTAGCTTAAATCATGGCTATATCCATCTCCTGGTAATATTCTTCAATACTCCTAGAGCCTTGGTTCAACCTTTGTAACCTATTATACACCTCTTTATAATAGCATTGAGGTACAAATCTCTTCCTCATTGTGGTTTTCATCTTGAACCATGAGGTAACCGGTCCTTCTCTACTTCTATGCTTAATGGAGTTAAATTGACCCCACCACACACTAGTATAGTCAGTGAACTCTATAGCGGCTAATTTTACCTTTTTCTCTTCAGTATAATTATGGCACTCGAACACCCGTTCAACATTCTTCTCCCACTCTAAGTATGCCTCTAGATTACTCCTCCCTTGGAAAGTTGGAATCTTCATCTTGATTGATCCTAAATTTCTATCTTTGGTCTTGCCTTTTTTGGCACACATCGATCCTTCTTCAACTGCCTCCTCTTCTAGATCATTGAAGAGAATGTGTTGGGTCTCCCTTGCTCGGATAGATGTACCTAACTCTAACCTTTCCAATCGTTCATGGACCTTTTGATTTTCACTCCTCATATCCTCTTGTTGACCTAACATCTTTTGCAATATTTCTTATATTGCATCCAGTGTAAGCTTCCCTTTTATATCCATAATGTAAATTTGAAACAAAATTTTCAAAAAAATCCTATTCTAACACTCCCTCACATATTTCTGTATATTAATTAGAAACTCTATAATGCACTCATAATTAAGCACACACAAAGAATTTCCTTTTGAATTCTTAATTGAGCTAAACTCTTACTACTTCTAAGAGAATTATAAATCAAACTATATAACTAAAGCTATTAGTGAAAGAAAAGCTAAAAAAATGTAAGTGTGTGACTATTTTGGGGGATTTCAAGTATATCTCAATTTTAGGCTTTGTTTATGCATGAATTTTAGTGTATTTCTAGATGATTCACAGGTAGAAAGAAGGGGTTAAAGATGTAAAATGATGTAGGGTAGGTAGATGAAGAAAATAAGCCAAAGGTATGCAATTAAGATGCATTTTCAAGGGGTAGAATGCATACCCACGAATTTTGTTAATTCAACGAGCAATGGTTAATGCGACTTTCTTTAATTTTTTTGTGGCCGAATTACTTGATGCAATTTTGATGTGAATGAACTTTGATGATGTTGATTTTTTTTCAATAATGCACAAATACTACGCTAGGGATACGTAGCTTATACTAGAGCCAGTGCTCTGATGCCAAATCTGGTACAATCCGCTAGTTATCTAACAACTAGGATTTGTAATAATCTATTAGAACCATTGCCCAAAGATATATCTATCATAAACTAAAGGGAATTAACAATACTAATTATCTATCAACTAGGATCTTTAATTATCGAGGTTGAATTACAACACACTCAAAGCAAATTTAGAAAATAGCTCCCGCAAGAACTCAAGAAAATTCAATTATAAATTTGAATAAAATCAATCAACTTATGAAAAATAATATTTCTACAAGTATTTATAGACTTGTAATCCTAAACCTAAACTGACTCTGAAACAAACCAATTCCATTATAGGAATATGAAATTAAATCCTACATAAACAAAAATCCTAATTAGAAAAGAAAACATAATGAAAATCCTAATTAGTCTAAAACTAGGTTTCATCGAGACACAGGCGTGTCTAAGATTAACTCGGGCGTGAATGAGCTATGAGAATTTTTGCAAATTGGCAGACTCCAATATGGCTTGGCACATAGCTTCATACAGGGCCATGTCTCCCACTAGATGATGCTTCAGAAATTAAGATGCTACACAGTCTTCCTATATAGGCGTGTTCATGATCGTGTATCATACTGGAACTTTGAACTTCAATAATACACGGGCGTGTCTTGGAACACGACCTGGAACATGGGTGTGTAATAACCCATGTTTGCCTCATGACATTTCATGAACATTCAACATGGCCGTATAAGATCCACACACAGGTGTGTAATGGCCAAATTATAACTAAGCAAATTTGTTGGCTTAATTTCCACCAAATCATCTTCTTTTTGTTACATAGGCTCGAGACTCTTTTGCACAAGTTCTTTATCAGTGTTTTTCATCCTCTTAGCTAGTGATCTTATAATTGATCCTCCATTATAATTCAAAGGATTTGATTTTGATGTCGTGTCTATACATCCATATGCATCACCGCCTGACATGGAAGAGCACTATATGACAACTTACCTGATGTGGAAGAACACTATACGTTAACCTTGCTTGACGTGGAAGAACACTAAATGGCACCTTTTCTGATGTGGAAGAGCACTACATGGCACCTTGCCTGACATAGGAAAGGCACTATATGACAATCTCACTTGACATGGAAGAGCACTATACGCAATCTCAACTAATGTGGAAGAGCACTATACGACTGATGTGGAAGAGCGTTATATAGTAATCTTGTCTGACATGGAAGAGTACTATATGGAACCTCACTTGATGTGAAAGAGCACTATATGGAAAACCTCGCCTGATGTGAAAGAGCATTATATGACATGCCTGCCTAACATGGAAGAGTATTGTATGGCAAACCTTGCCTAATGTGGAAGAGCACTATACTACAACCTAGAGTGACTCCTCGATTGAAGCCCACATAACGGCTATAACGGCACTTGCCTGATGCTCACATCAACTATACGACACCCTAATATCAAGATTATCTCCTGATGCCTACAGTGGTTATAACGACGTTTGACAGTGGCTATACAATAACCCACCTAATGCCCACATCATCTATAACAACATTTTCCTAATGCTCCCAACAGCTATACGACACCTCAAGATCAAAACTCCCATCACTTGATTCCTGCAGCAGCTACACTGGCACCTGCCTAATGCTCATAGTTGCTATTCGACAACCAATAAAATAGCTCACAACAGCATCAACATCTCCAATAAGTGTTGGCAAGTTCCTTAACCCTTTGCACTTCATTTTAGTTCTTTACATGTACTGATTCTAGCTAAACCTCCCACAAGCATGCTCGATCATCACATACAAAGCAAGAAGCAACTATTGATAATCAAATTTTAGCAGTCCTTCAAAATGGTCCGATAATGAAACCATTCGATAAGAAAATATATGTGAATCATGGTTGAAGCTTAAGAGTGTGCTTTGACCACCGTAAAATTAAATCTTTTTTATTGTAAATTGATAGTATGCAAAATACCATAGTCATTTAGGATCATTTTGTTGACTTTTTCTTTAGTTTGCATTTCCATTGTTTTTAATTATTGCATTATTGTTGTTATTTGTGTGCTTTTATGTTGTTTTTATGATTTGTAGGTCCTTTTAAGCTAATCTCATGCTTAAAGTTGCATTTGAGTGCATTGGAATGAAGATTGGTGTCCAAAAAGTCAAAGGAAGCATATAAGGCCTCATGTAGACTCGTTCCAGTTGTGCCGAGTCGTGATAGCAAGCACTAGTGTCGACTCATCCCTTGGTGCTGAGTCAACCCATTCTTCCCGAGCCAAGCTATACAGAGTAGTGTCGAGTCAGCACAGTATGTCAACTCATGATAGACACTAGCTGTGCCGACTCTAGCTTGACTCGGCACGGTGGTGTCGAGTGGTTTCAATGCCTCTTCATGGCACCCTTTCACATTTGAAGCTTTTTGGAAAGTGTACGAATTAGGATGTTTGGGAGGCCTATAAATACATGTATTAGCATTGTTTTAGATATAGAAAAACACTTACTTTATATTTTAAAAGCATTTTTATAGTTCAGTTTTTGTTATTAGAAAAATTCTATGTATTAAATGAAGAATATTCAAGGAAGTCAAGGAATCATCAAGAAGGCTATCTACATTCAAGTTTTCTCTTTCTTTGTAATTAGTTTCTTGATGTTTTATATACTTTCTTGTTGTTGTTTAATTATAATTAGTATGTATCTTGGCTAAGCCATTGTAGTTAGAATTGCAAGGATGAATTAATCAGTGAACTACATTTTTATCTTTTATATTAAATGAATGATTTGATTTTAATTGAGTGTTTGAATATGTTGTGTATGACTTGATCACCGTATATGACTTTCTAATCAAATGTATACAATGAGAATTGGTGCATTTTGGTAGACTTACAATTAGAATTATTTAAAGGTTAGGAATTTACTTGGAGACAAGAATTCCACTTTAAAGGATTAAGGAATTGGCATGGTGTTTAATGGTTTTTGTTTATCTCCACAATGTCATAAGAGTGTTTGTAGACTCTAGATGAAAATACCCTTAATTGACAATGAGAATTGCTCTTAAGGCCTTTAGGTCATGTTCTCCAATCATTTCATGTATTTATTTATTTATTGCTTTATAGTTCTTGATAAATTCTAAATTGTGGTTCTAGTGAACTTTATTTGAACTTGTTACGAGAATAATTAGATTAGTTAGTATAGTTAGTAATTATTTAGTAAATTTAGAATAGTTAGAACAATTCAATATCTTCATTGTTATTAATTGCCTATCCATCTAATTATCTATCTGGTTAATATAAGATTGCTCTAAATTCCTGAGTGTTCGACACTCTACTTACTCTATATTTAGTCTTAGAGAGTAGGGTATTATATTTCACCCACATCAAATTTTAGCGCCGTTGCTGGGGAATATGTTTTAGAATTTTTATTAACTTAGAGAAAGGTTGTTTTAGGCTTTAAATTTTTATTTCTATTTTTAATAATTTTCTTTATTGTTGTTTGATTTTGATTCTACTCACAATGAGGCTTAGTAGAAGTGCTAGTGATATTTTACATTTTGATCCCGAAATTGAACTAACTTTACGTGCTTTGCACAGGGACTAAAGGCAAAGAAGAGTGAATCAATAAAATTTGGATATAAAGACTGAACCGAAAAGATGTACATTGGGCAATTTTGCCATGCCCAACATAACGGGTAATTTTGGAGGAATTATGGCTCCATCAATAGCTAACAATAGCTTCGAAATCAAACCAAGCATTATACAAATGGTGTAAAATAATTAATTTGGAGGTCTACAAGGAGAGGATCCATATGCTCACATATTGACTTTTCTCAATATGTGTGCTACCTTCAAGATCAATGGAGTGACAGATGATGTATTAAGGCTTAGGCTTTTCCCATTTTCAATCAAGGAAAAGGCACAACTTTGGCTTGCTAGTTTGCCTAGTAAATCAATCACAACTTTGGAACAATTGAAGCAAGCATTTCTCCACAAATACTTTCCACTACATAAGACTGCCAAGTTTCGCAATGAGATTACTACTTTCAAACAAAATGGAAGTGAGACAATCTATGCGGCTTAGGAGAGATTTAAGGAGCTTCAAAGGCAATGCCCACATCATGGCTTGCCCGATTGGATGATCCCTCAAATTTTCTATAATGGGTTGATGGATGAGAATAGAAATATTGTTAATGCAGCCTCTAGTGGGAAATGGATGAATAAAATGGCAAATGAGGCTGTTATTTTACTTGAAGAGCTTGCATCTCAAGGATACATGGGTAATGAGCCAACAATGTCGAAAGCAAAAGGAGTTTTAGAGCTTGACATCATCAACTTATTAAGTGCTAAAGTAGATGCTCTCACTAAGTTGGTAAGTAAATCTCAAATTAATTCTATTGAATATGCTAATGTTGCTTGTGAGCTGTGTAGAGGATCTCATTCATATTCTTAATACAATATGAGTTCTAATGCTAATGAGGATGTGAGTTATATGCAAGGAGCTTTTAACTAAAGAGGGGGATACATTCAAACACATATGACCCTTAATGGAGAAATCATCCCAAATTTTCATAGTCAAATCCATCCTCTCAACTAAACCCTCCATTTAACCCAAATTTTTCCAAACCATAAAACCCACCCAGTTTTCTTATGAAACCCAATCATCTTTCTTTTAATCCACCACCACCACCAAAGTCTAACTTAGATGGTCTTATGGAGCAATTCATAAACCAATAATCAACCACCAACAAATAACATGAGGACTAATTCAAGCAACTCAATGCAAGAATTGATCAACTTGTTTCCCATAATCAAATCCTTGAAAACCAAATTATTCAACAAACCTCTTCAACTCCTCAACCTTTAGGAAGACTACTTAGTCAACCTAAATTTCAGCCTAAGAAATCTTGTCAAGCCATAAACTTGAGAAGTGGTAAGGAAGTTAGAGGTGCTTCATCAAGTAAGAAGAAGGTTATGAATGAGGATGATGATGAGGGTGTGGTAGATGCAAAAGTAGATGATGGTGTGAAGGATAATAAGAATGACAAGTGTGGTTTGGAAGAGAAGAATAGTCAAGAAGTCCCAAGTAAGAAAGATGAGCCAAAGATTGACCTTAGAACTTTGCCTTTTCCACAAAGGTTCATAAGGCATAATCTTGACAAGTAATTTAGTAAATTTCTTGATCATTTGAAGGACATAACTATTACCATACCCTTTATAGATGCCATTAGAGATATGCCCTCTTGGGGTAAATTTTTAAAGGACATTATGAATTACAAGGGTAAAGTTGAAGAGTATGGGCTTGTTTCACTTATTGAAGAATTTAAGGCAATGTTCACAAAGACTCTACCAAAACTCAAAGATCCAGGTTGTTTTATTATTCCTTGTAGAATTAGTGATATTGATTTAATAAAGCTTTGTCTGATATAGGTGCAAGTGTGAGTTTAATGCCTTATTCCATATATAAGAAGATAGATGTTGGTGATTTGAAGCCTACTTCCATGTGTCTTTCTATAGCAGATAAATCTATCAAGTATCCTCTTAGTGTTCTTAAGAATGTACCCACCAAGGTGGGTAATTTTATTATCCTATCTGATTTTGTTGTGATGGAGATGGAGGAAGACCCCGAAATTCCTATATTGTTGGGGAGGCCATTTTTGGTGACCGCGAGGGTGGTCATTGATATGAAAAATGGCAAAATCAAGATGGAAGTTAATGATGAGTCCATTATTTTTTATGTTTTCAAGATGATTAAGGAAGCATCACCAATTGAAGTGTGTGAAAGGATTGACTCACTAGATATCATTGATGAATGTGTGAATGATGTTGTACAAGAGTGTGTGGGTCAAGACTCTTTCGCAATTTGTATATCACAAGGGGCTGATGAGAAACATTCCAATATGGAGGTTGTAGCTTGTGTAAGAATGTTGGAATCAACTCCATATGCCTTTCCTTATAAGCATCAAAGATATGAGCCACTAAGAAAGTACGATGATCCTAAGCCTTCCTCACCAAGTGAAGCACCCAACTTAGAGCTTAAACCTTTGCCTTCCACTCTAAGGTATGCACTTATTGATTCTAAATCTCATTTTCCTTTTATTGTCAATTCTTTATTACCTAATGATGAGGTAAATTCCTTGTGTGATGTGTTGAATAGCCATAAGGGAGTGATAGGATATTCAATTAATGATTTAAAAGGACTAAGCCTAACTATTTGCATGTATAAAATCCTTTTAGAGGATGATGCTAAGCCTACCATAAAAGCACAAAGGAGGCTAAATCCCACTCTTAAGGAAGCAGTTAGAAAGAAAGTGATTAAGTTGCTTGACAATGGGAACATATATTCCATTAGTGATAGTAAATGGGCAAGCCCCATTCAAGTAGTTCCTAGAAAGGGTAGCTTGACCGTTGTGCAAAATGAACATAATGATTTAGTGCCTACTAGGACTATCACAGGTTGATGTATGTATATTGACTATAGAAAACTAAATAAAGCAACTAGAAAAGATCATTTTCCATTGCCTTTTATTGATCATGTCCTAGAGAGATTGGCCAATTTTTCTTATTTTTGTTATCTTAATGGGCTTAGTGGCTTTTATCAAATTCCTATTCATTTAGAAGACCAAGCTAAGACTACTTTTACTTGTCCATATGGTACTTTTGCCTTTAGGCATATGCCTTTTGGTTTATGCAATGCTCCCACAACTTTTCAAAGATGCATGTTTTCAATATTTAATGATATAATTGATGATTGTGTGTAGGTTTTCATGGATGACTTTTGTGTTTATGGATCTAACTTTGCAAATTGTCTAAAAAATCTTTCTAAAGTTCTTGATAGGTGCAAGGAGCATGGACTAGTACTCAATTAGGAGAAGTGCCACTTCATGGCACAAGAAGGGATTGTTCTTAGGCATTTAGTCTCACAAAGAGGTGTTAAAGTTGATAGAGCAAAGAAAGAAGTCATTGCTAATTTGCCACCTCTAAAGTGTGTTAAAGATATAAGGAGCTTTCTTGGACATACAGGTTTTTATAGAAGATTCATCCAGGATTTTTCCAAGATAGCAAATCCATTATGAAAACTACTTGCTAAGGAGGTTATTTTCAAGTTTGATGATGCATGCCTTGATGCATTTGGAACTTTAAAGAAAGCTCTTACTTCAGCACCGATTTTATAACCATCTAATTAGGAGAAACTATTTGAAATCATGTGTGATGCAAGTAATTTTATGGTTGGGTATGTTTTGAGGCAAAGAAAAGAAGGCAAACCTCATGTGATTTACTATGCTAGCAAACTACTTGATGATGCTCAAATTAATTATACCACCCCAGAGAAAGAGTTGCTTGCTATTATTTATGCATTTGACAAATTTAGAGCATATATTATGGGGAAAAATGTCGTTGTGTATTCCGAACATGCTACCCTCAAGTATCTTCTAAGTAAGAAAGATGCAAAACCTAGGCTCTTAAGGTGGATTCTAATGCTTTAAGAGTTTAATTGGGAAGTGGGAGAAAAGAAAGGAAGTGAGAATCTCATTGCGGATCATCTATCAAGGCTAGATTAAGAGGGATTACATAAGAATGATGATGGTATGCCAATTAATAAGACATTTCATAGTGCATCTTCTTACTTTGGTATCTAAGGAACTTCCATAATTTACGGATTTTGCAAACTATCTTGTGAGTGGTATTCTTCCTTATGGGCTTGATTATAGGCGAAAGAAGAAATTTTTGCATGATAGTAAGTTCTATTATTGGGAGGAACCATTACTTTATAAGATATATGGAGATGGTTTGACTAGAAGGTGCATTCCTCTATATGAAGTCCAAGATGTTTTGAGACATTGTCACTCCTTAGATGTAGGTGGACACTTTAGCGCATAAAAAATGGCTTCTAAGGTACTTCAATCTAGTTTTTAGTGGCCTATATTATTTAAAAATACTAGAGAATTTGTGCTTACATGTGATAGGTGCCAAAGAATAGGTAATTTATCTAGAAATCATGAGATGCCTTTGAAAGGAATTCTTGAAGTTGAAATTTTTTATGTTTAGGGAATAGACTTCAGGGGTCCTTTTCCTAGTTTTTTAGGCTACAAGTATATATTAGTTATGGTAGATTATGTCTCAAAGTGGGTAGAAGCAATAGCAACCATTACTAATGATGTAAAGGTTGTTTAGAAGATGCTCAAGAAAATTATTTTTCCAAGGTTTGGTACTCCTAGAGCATTAATTAGTAATGGTGGTTCACATTTTTGCAATCATGTGATTGAAGCTCTTTTAAAGAAATATGGGGTAACATACAAGGTGGCTACTTCATATTACCCATAAACAAGTGGGAAAGTTAAGGTGAGTAATAGAGAGATTAAATAGATTCTTGAGAAAATAGTTTCTTCTTCAAGGAAAGATTGGGCATTAAAGCTAGATGATGCCTTATAGGCTTATAGGATAGCCTTTAAAACCCTAATTGGCCTTACTCCTTACCAATTGATCTATAGAAAGTCTTGTCACTAGTCTGTAGAACTTAAACATAAGGCATATTGGGCAACAAGGGCTTTGAACTTTGATTTGAGAAGGCGAGTATGAAAAGGTTACTTAAATTTAATGAATTAGAGGAGTTCAGAATAAATGCTTATGAAAATGCGAAGTTGTATAAAGATCATACTAAGTTGTGGCATGATAAGCATATAGTTAAGAAAGAATTTCATGAGGGAGAACTTGCTCTACTTTATAACTCAAGATTAAAGTTATTTCCCAGAAAGTTGAAGTCAAGATGGTTGGGTCCTTTCAAGGTTATCAAGGATCATCCTTATAGAGCAATTGAAATTGCTAATGATAAAGGGGAAATCTCCAAGGTAAATGGCCATCGTCTCAAGCCTTATTTAGTTGGTGAAGCAATTGATCCTAAGGAGTCAATCTCTCTCTCTACACCTTAAGTTAGCAAAGGTATGGTCAAGCTATAGACCACTAAATGTAGCAAGATATTATTTTTATATTTTCTTTATTTTCTTTTATTTTATGTAATTTTCCTTTTCTTTGCAATTGTTTGAACCACATTGCAGAAATAGTAGTATTTCTTTTCTTAGTAGTATTTATTTTATTATTATTATAATTTTCAGTGTATTCTAATTTTGCCTTGCCTTTATATTTTATGTATTAGTTTTTCTTTATATTTATATTTTTATTTCTTTAATTTATTCTTTTAAGAATACACACATGCACATTATTTTTCTTTCCTTTATGTCTTGTTTTTATTTTATATAATAAAAAAACTTTATTTTTGCTTTGGCTTTGTGCCGAGTCGTGCCCCTATGCCGACTCGCAACAGAGCCGAAGCGTGCCAAGTCTTCATAAGCGTGCCAACTCGACCGCAAGTCCAGACTACTACCCTTTACCATAAGTGGCTCTGTGCTGAGTCGACACGCCGTGCCGACTCATAATAGAGCCTAGGCATGCCGAGTCGGTAGAGGGTGCTAACTCGTCCCACTACTCTACACATACACAATTTTATTTTCTTATTTCCATGTTTTCTTTTCATTCTAATTTTGTATTATTCAATATATTTATTTCACATTGATAACTATTACCTTTTCCATCTCTTTTCTTTTGTCTTCTTCCATTAACAACTCCAAAAATTTGAATTAATTTGAAAATTCATGTCCTTTCCCAATAAAGGATACAACCTTTCACCTTTTTCATAACCTTTTGTCTTATACTCATTTATAACTTCATTGACTAATAATATTTTATTCACTTCTTATACCTTTTTCAATTCCTCTACTTCTATATATACACCCTTCTCGTTTTTCTTTACTCTCATTCCCTATAATCTATTGCTTTTCTTTTCTCTACACCACTCTTTGCTTTCTTTATATATATTTTAAGCCTTTCTTCTTTTTATTCACTCACTCTTTCTTTCCTTTCACTATAGCCGAAATTCTTCTTCTCCTTTTCTTTCCCTTTATTTTCTTTCTTTTATTTTCTTCCCTTCTCTACACCATTTTCACCTATAGCCAACCATCTCTTTATTTCCTCTTCAATCTTTCTTTGAAATGGGTAAGACCAAGGGCTCTTCATCTTCAAGGCCATGGAAGGATCATTAAGATGAGGAGGACTTGTCAATCACCTATAAGGCTAAGTTTCCTATCCTTTCCTATGAAGAAGGTAATAGATTTACTACTCTTAAGTTTAGAGAAATTGTTCCTTGTAAGTATATTCCTTCTTCATTGCTTTAAGATTTTCGTATGCATGAATCCTTTAATTAATTATTAACTAATTATGGACTTAAGAAGTTTATTTCTATGCATGAACCAACTTATGTTGAATTGATTACTAAATTTTACACATCCTTAGAAGTTAATCCCAATGATTCCTATATTCTTGAGTTTAGGTTGTTAGGAAAGAATCATCAACTTACCTATTCCTACATGCAAAGGGTCTTTAGTTTTAAAAAGGATGGAATGTGTAATATGCCTAAATCATTTGATGTTGATGAGTTTTAGACATTTTTGACTGATTTACCACCTCCCTTTCGACCAAAGAAAGGGAAGGCCATGTTTATCAAGGATTTGAAGTTTTGGCTATTGCATAAAGTTCTTGCATGTGTAGTTTTTCAAAAGTCCAAATTTTATCGGTGTTTGGCTCAAGAATTGTTTTTGATGTGGTGCATTCATAATAAAAAGCAAGTGTGTTGGACTTATTGGATTTTTAATCAACTTCTCACTTGTGCTACACATAAAGATGTCCCATTAACATATGGTCATGTTGGTACTGTTATTGCAAAATCTTTTTAATAATTTTGACCGTGTTGTTGAGTGTTCATATTTTACTAAGCAAGCAATTGTAAGAGGTGAGGTTGTGGATGCTTCTTTTCGCTTAATCCCAGTGTATACTAGGTCATGTTGGAAGGGGATTCTGCATCCACATGTTGCAGGTCACTAAAATGATGAGGCATATATTGAGGTTGATGAACATGATGAGGAGGAGCCATATGTAGGAGATAAGGAACACCAAGAAGAGGCACCACATCATAATATACCTCTTCTTTCTTACCATATGCAAGGAAGTGTAAGTGGCTCTTCTAATAGTGACTCGCACATTTGGAAGCAAGTTTTGGAGAACCAAAGGGAGATGCAATGCCAATTGAGTGGCATGGAGGCTTTTAATCGCCAACTTGATCGCCACCAAAGGAGAATGGAGTACAAGATGAGCCAATACTTTTCATGTTACGGTCACACCATGGAGTCTCCTCCACCATCTCATTTAGAGGATTGAGGGAGTTTTTCTTTTTCCCTACCTTTTCTTTTATGTTTCACATTAGGGACAATGTGCATTCTTAAGTGTGGGGGAATGGTTAATAGTATGGGTTAGTAGTAGTTTTTTTTATTATTAGTAGTTGTTATTAGTTATGTTTATGTTAGTATGCATGTGTGTTTATATTTTATTTTGCATTATTTTATCTTCTCTACATCCATAAGTAGTATCTTTTCTAAGTTCATCTTGATTGTGATTGAATTTTTCTCTTTATGCCATGTTAGTAATTTAATTTTTTATTCTCAATTGGTAGAATTTTAGAGTTTCTTTTAGTATAAGGTTTAAGTTTTTATTATTATCTCTTTTTATTATTTTCAAAATCTTAAAAATGTTTAGTCCATTTTCTAACTATGCTTAAAGCTAGAGTGCTAAGGAATTAAGCTTAGTTTCTTAGGACATAGGTAGTTTTAGGGAAACTATGGACATAATATGAAATACTAGCATTTCAATAATGGATGAGGACACGAAGAAAAAAAACAACATACAAAAAAATATAGAAAAGTACACTTGTTGATCAAAAACTTGTTTATGTACAATTTGAAATGCAATACCCACAAGTATACGAGATTGAAATAGTAGTATATGGTATGTACAAGTGTCATATCCCACAAGGATTAAATGAGCTAGCCACTAATTAATATTATTTAAAACTTGTTTAAGGCTCAAATAAATTTAATAAAAGTTCTAATCAATTAAAATAAAATCTAAATGCTTAATCTACTAACTTCAACTTATTTAAAGAACTATTCATACTAAACTCTAAACAACAACAATTAAAGTAATTATAGCAAATATTAGGATTTATCTCTCAATTCATTTTTCATGTAATTTAATTATTCTTCAAAGTAATGTATTTTCTTGGGTCTAATAATGTATCAACTTACTCTTTCGATTATAAATTGTTAAACATGCATTCAATAATTTAAACACTATGGCTTAACTTTCATTTCACTCATAATGATTTAAATAAGCACACATATTATGAAGCAAAGTTTATCCCAAATTATGGACATAAATAATTTAAGTTATTTCTAATCATTAAATTAATTCATGTTATGTTTATTTCTTCCATTAGTTTTACCATCTTTCAATGCATAACCCTAACTAAAATAATGTTTAAGTTGGCCAAACATAAACAAACATTAAAAACAATAAACATAAAATACATTCATTGAAGAAATTGATTAACTTTCATTAATTAATAACCATGGTTCATGATATAAAGATAAATCCTAACAATATGCAATTAATCTATCTCCATAGAAGTAAAAAAAATATATATAAGAAGATATAGTAAGAGTTACACAATTTAGAAAATAAGAAAGCATCCAAACTCTAGAATTGTCCTCTCAATCTTCAAGCTTTCTTTCCCCTTCTTAATCTTCTTGTCTCTATTATTTTTTTTATGGCTAAAAAGTATTCTCTATTGTTGCCATACCTTCTAAAGATAATAATGAAGTATATATATGCTTAGGAAGTTAATAAATAAAAGGGTGCAAATCACTTTTTGGTGAAGAGTCGTGTTCTTTAACATCATCAGTTATTTCAAGGGTATTTGTGCTAATAAAGACAAATGAATTAAGTCCATATGTCTTCATAAAAGTTGTATCCCTCTAAAATAGCTTTCCACAGCCTCTTAAATCACTTGAATCTGAATTCTATAGAGGGAGTTATGGCTAAAAGAGTGTGACATGGTTCGAATAGTCGTGTCCTTTCACACCTATGCCGAGTCGGTAAGAGTGTGCCGAGTCGGCAAGATAGCGTGCTATCACGATTGGTAAAGGAGTAGAGAAGCATGCCGAGTCATGACAGTGCACTTCGGTACCAAGTCAGCAAGATGGTGCCGAGTGGTGTCAACTCCAAACTCTCCAAAGCTTGCCTTTTTCAACTCCTTTGACCTTGAATGACTTCTATATGACCATATAACTTTCCTAAACTTCAAATAAACTTCAAAAACATTAATGAACCATTCAAATGCATATAAATTTACTTGACAATAATGAAAATCAAAAGCATTTATGATTATTAATGAAATGCATTATGATTAAAATAAATTTGATCTAAATGCAACCTAATTATGTTTGAAACATCCTAAAATTACTATGCTAATTACCACATATCAAACTCCCTCCCACTTAGACTTTGTTTTCCCTCAAGAAAAACTCAAAGACCAAAGAAGTTTCAAACAAAAAATCAATAGATTACTCCTTTTAATTCAAAATGATTAAGCACTAATAAGGGTCATAACTACATTAAATCAAAGAAACAAAAGGAAAAGAGATTGATCATCTACTCTACAAGCTTTTAAAAGCCTAAAACAAAGACAACAATAATGTAGAAAATAAAGTAACTCCTACCAAGTATTATTACAAATGAAATCTATGCAAGTCAAATTTACATTCCAATGCATTAATCAAACTCAAGTTTTAATGGAAACTACTAAATCATAGAGGACAAAAGAAAACACACACACACTTGTAATTAATCTTAGGGCATTTTTAGACCATACAACCTTACTTGAGAATGATTAGAAATCCTTTCTAAACAAATGCAAATGAGGAGCAAATACAAATGCACACGACTTACTCGGAATCCAAAACATCATCAAGTTTTTTTTATTTTATTTATTTTTTTAGATGAGTGCGTTTTACGCTCTGTCTCACATTTTTTTCTTTTTTTTTCTAGCTTTTTTTTATTAATTTTCAAGTCCTCATTCTTTATTGATTAATTACATGTATCATGGATGAGAGTTCTAGAAGGCCTATCTGAGCCTAAACCCCCAAAATTAAGCCCAATAGAGGACTTAATGTCTATATGGAGTTGTTATATGATAAGATTAAAGTAATTTACTTAATAAAAGACAAGGATTCTCAATATACCAATTCGATTGGGATTAGGTATGCCTTTTTTTATGCCTATATAAAGGCTCATATTTCTCATTATTAGACATCTTAAATATTTCTCTCTAACTTAAGCAAAATCCTAGGTTCATCTTAGTTTTCTTTGTGCTTGTAGGTATAAGAGAGGAATTTACATTTAACAATGGATATAATTTCCTCTTTAATAAGCATATAGTATTTCCCTAAAACTTGAGCTTAATTCATTAATCCAAATTAAAAAATTTAAGTGATCAAAGATTTTAAAGGTAATAAAACAAGGCAAACGTCACTACCAAATATACACTCTCTTATACAAATTCATAGCACATAAAGCAAGGAAAGTAGATATTAAATCAAAATTCAAAGTGTCTCTACCACTTAATATATTAATGAACCAAACTAGAACAAAAATCATTCTAAATACAAAAGGAGTATAAAAATAAGATAAAAAAATTGTTTAAAATGCAACCTAGCATAGTAAACTAAAAATGTAATACACATAAACATAAGCACATAAAGCAATCAAAATAACTAACCCCTACATAAAGCAATTAAAATAACGAACCTCTCCCCCACACTTAAAATCGCATTGTCCTCAATGTAACCATGCAAGCATAATAAAGACAAACAAGCAAAATATAAGTGAAGAGAAAAGGATTAAAAAAGCTCCTTAATCTTATTGTGGAGATGGTGGTGGGGAATCAATGTGATACCCACTATGCTCAATTAGGCGGTCAATCTTGTGAGACATACACCTTTGCCAATGCTCTGTACGAGTTTGTCTAGCATTAAATTGCTTCATTTATTGCATCATTGCTCTTTGACCATCAAGTACTTGTTGCCACAAAGTCAAATCGCTAGGAGCACTAAAGCCTCCTTCTCCAATTTCCACAATCGTAGAAGGTGATTCTTCTTCACCCTCCTCACTTGCATTATGATCATGGTCATCATGTTCTTCCTCAATTTCCTCCACTACCCGCACCATTTGGGGAGTTTGCTCTTTATTGATCCAACAAAAGTGCTTTCTAGCATGCTTAAGGTTGAAGTGAGCGTTAATAACTTCTCCATATGTAAAAGCTTGCTTGGTGAAATAGATTAACCTAACACATCTTATACTTGACAAAGAAGATTGTGAAATACCAAGAGCAATAGCAATTTAAGTAATCACATGACCATGGGTCAAAGGACCGTAGAGGTGGTAGAATAATCAAGCAATTAATTTAAAACCTAATAATTCCAACAAATTAGTTTCTTTTCATGAATGCACCACATTAAAAATAATTCTTGGGTGGAAACTCGATTGCCTTCCGATTTCCCAAACATAAGACATGCAAGAATTTCCTGTACAAGCCAAAATTTGTGATCTTTGATAAACATAGCCAAACCCTTTTTAGAATCAAAATAGGGAGGCAAATCCGTCAAGAATGCCCAAAATGGCTGGCATTAAAATTACTTGGCATTTTACTAATACCATCTTTAGCAAAACCAAACACATTCTTCATGAAATTAGGATTCAATTAATAATTAGTGCCTAACATGCGAAAGTCTAGAGCATGCTTGTCCGTTTCATTCAAAGCCAAAGAACAATAAAATTCTTGAGTCAATTGCACATAAGAATCATTTTCCAAATCAATAAATTTCTTAAGTCCTATTAACTTCAACAATTTATCCATAACGTTAAGCATGCCTATTTTTTCAATAATTGTCCTAGGCAAGAATCTAGAACCAACAACTTCCCTAATTCGATATTAAACATATTTATCTCCCTCAAATTCATAGAAAATAGGAAAAGGAGCCTCATACCTTGGAGCTAGATCAAGTGGTTGGTCTTCCTCCTCACTTTGAATAATGGCTTTGCCTTTGCTTTCGGAAGCCTTAGAAGATGATTCAGTTTTTTTCATAGTGACAAAAGTAAGGGAAAATGTGTAGAGAAAATAAAGGTGTAGAGAAAATACAAGTAAGAGAAAATAAGAATGTAGAGATATGTGTAGAGAAAATGAAAGTGTAAATGTGGTTATATAATAGGAAAAGAAATAAATTTAAAAATAATAAAATGGGAGGAAAGAATAAAAGTGAATAAATTTTCAAATGTTTAAATGAAAGAGGGAAGAGAATTGTGGGGTTAAATATATCGGTGGTCACTAAACTTTGCACTTATTTCATTTTGGGTACTAAACTTTAATTTGGTTTATAGAGATAACCCAACTTTAATTTTATTTTATCCAGTGGTCACCCGGTGTTGGAAGCTGAATATTCTGAGAATATTTCGATTGTTAAATATATTGGTGGTCATCAAACTTTGCACTTATTTTATTTTGGGTACTAAACTTTAATTGATTTCATTTCAGTTACCAAATTCTCAGAATATTCTAAAAATATTTTGTTTCCAGCATCGGGTGATCACCGGATAAAATAAAATTAAAGTTGGGTTACCTCTATGAACCAAATTAAAGTTCAGTACCCAAAATGAAACAAGTGCAAAGTTTAGTGACCACTGATATGTTTAACCCAAGAATTGTGTAAGAAAACAAAAATGTGTAAGAGAAGAGTCACTCGACACCAATCAAAAGAAGCTATCGAGTCGAGACAGTACCCGACAATCACTACTCGGCATCTGAAAAGGAACCTTGCCGAGTCGTGATAGTGCAAAGCAGTCACAACTTGGCATATGTGGTGAGGTCTTGCCGAGTCGTGACAGTACAAAATTGTCATGACTCGGCACAAGTATGTGCCTGGGGTGCCGAGTCGGCACCCTTTTCCAATAAAAATTGATTTTTTTCTAAACATATATTTTAAGAAGAAATTATTTAAAATAAAAATTAAAACACACAAATTCTAAAATTACTCACACGAAAACACACATGATAAAAATAACAATAATAATAATATTAATAATAATAAAAAATAAAAAACTAATTAAAATGCTAAAATTATTTAACACTTAAAATTTATGCACACTTACAAAAAGAAAATAAACGTAATATAAATATGACTTACTAATTTGGGCTATTTAAATTTAATGATATCCTCTCTTTTGGAAACATACCTCTATAGTAAACTTTACACCGTTGACCATTAACCTTAAACTTAGAACCGTTACCATCAATTAGTTCTGAGGCTCCATAATTAAACACTTGTGTCACTTCAAACGGTCCGCTCCATCTTGACTTTAATTTACCCGGAAACAACCTTAATCTTAAATTAAATAGGAGTACCTTGTCTCCTACCTTGAAATCATTCTCAATTAAATGACTATCATGTCATCTCTTGGTCCTTTCCTTCACCAATCTAACATTCTCATAAGCATTAAGCCTAATCTCATCAAGCTCATCCAATTGTAGGTATCTTTTATCACCCGCAGCCTTTAAATCAAAATTCAATGCTTTGATTGCCCAATATGCTCTATGTTCCAATTCTACTGGTAAATGACATGTTTTCCTAAACACAAGTCTATAGGGAGACATACCAATTGTTGACTTATAAGCTATCCTATACACCCAAAAGAGCATCGTCAAGTTTCATTGCCCAATCTTTCCTTGAATTGCCCACCATTTTCTCCAAAATTTTCTTGAGCTCTTTATTTGTTACTTTAACTTGACCACTCATTTGAGGATGATAGGGGGTAGCCACCTTATGCCTCACTCCATATTTCTTCAACAAAGACTTAAATTGGCGATTACAAAAATGCGATCCCCCATCACTTATGATTGCTCTTGGTACTCCAAATCTTGAAAAGAGCTTCTTTAGGAACTTGAGTACCACCTTGGCATCATTTGTAGGTGAGGCAATTGCTTTTGTCCATTTGGAGACATAGTCAACTCTTACTAAACTATATTGATTTCCACAAGATGAGGGAAATGGCCCCATGAAATCCGATCCCCAAACATCAAAGATCTCCACTTCAAGAATGTAGTGAAGTGGCCTCTCTTGACATTTAAAAATGTTTCCCATCCTTTGACACCGATCATATTGCTTCGTGAACTGTTGCACTTCTCAAAACAATGTAGGCCAGTAAAATCCACACTCCAACACCTTAGCTGCCATTTTGGTAGCTCCATAGTGGCCTCCACAAGGAGAGTCATGAAAATGCACTAGAATCTCATATACTTCTAATTCAGGCACATATCTTCTAATGATGCTATTACCATAAATTCTATACAAAAAGGGATCTTCCTATAGATAATGTTTTGCATCATGTAAAAACTTCTTCTTTTATTGGCAAGTCACATCATCCGACATTATCCCACAAGCCAAATAGTTAGCAATATCTGCATACTATGGTGTGATCAAGTGTTGCATGACCAAGAGAAACTCATCCGGAAAGTTGTCATTGATAGCTTTTTAATGATTTTTATCTCCTTGTTCAACCAACCTTAACAAATGATCTGCGACCAAGTTCTCTAAACCCTTATTATCTTTAATTTTTAAGTTAAATTCTTGGAGCAATAACAACTACCTCATTAACCTTGGTATTGCATCCTTCTTGGCAAACAAATACCAAATGGCTGCATGGTTAGTATATATAATTACCTTTGAACCCAACAAATAGGACCTAAACTTATCCACAACAAATACAACTGCTAACATCTCCTTTTCCATAGTTGTATAATTAAGTTGACTATCCGCCAATGTTCGGCTAGCATAATAGATTACATGAAGCTTTCTATCTTTCCTTTGCCCAAGTACCGCACCAATTGCATAATCACTTGCATCACACATTATTTCAAAAGGAAGAGACCAATCCGGCAGTGTGATAATTGGAGCTGAAATCAAAGCTTCCTTCAACCTATTAAAAGCACTTAAACATGCATCATCAAAAACAAAAGGAACATCCTTAATTAATAAATTAGTCAATGGCTTAACAATTAAAGAAAAATACTTTATAAAATGCCTATAAAAATCGGCATGTCCTAAGAAGCTTTTTACTCCTTTTACCGAAGTAGGAGGTGGCAATTTTTCTATCATTTCTGTCTTTACTCGATCAACTTCTATAACTTTGTTTGAGATTTTATGTCCCAAAACTATACCTTCATCTACCATAAAATGGCATTTCTACCAATTTAAAATAAGGTTAGTTTCTTCATACCTTCTTAAAATCCTATCAAGGTTAGTCAAACAAATATTAAAAGAATCACCAAAAACAGAAAATTCATCTATGAAAACCTCTATAATATCTTCAATTAAATCAGAAAATATAGCCACCATGCATCTTTGAAATGTGGTCGGGGCATTACATAATCCAAATAGCATTCTACGATATGCAAAAGTACCATAGGGACATGTGAATGTTATTTTCTCTTAGTCCTCCAGAAAAATAAAAATCTGATTATTTCCATAATATCCATCAAGAAAATAATAATAAGCATGCCCGGTTATTCTTTCTAGAATTTGATCAATAAAAGGAAGAGGGAAATGATCTTTCTTGGTTGCGAAATTTAGTTTTCTATAATCTATACAAACACGCCATCCAGTCACTAACCTTTTTGAAATCAACTCACCCTCATCACTCTCAACTAAGGTCATACCACCCTTTTTAGGCACACATTGTATTAGGCTAACCCATGCATATTATTCCTACATTTAATAACTTCACTATCTTTTTTTTCACTACATCCTTCATGTGGGGATTAAGCCTACATTGCCTCTCTGTTATAGCCCTATGTCCATTATCCATGTAGATTCTATACATAACAATGGATGGGCTAATTCCCTTTATATCGGATATTTGCCATCCTATAGCTCTAATTCTACCCTTCACCACTTCTCTCACCTTCCTCTCTTAGTCCAAAGTTAATTTGTTATAGATGATTATGGGAAGAGTATTATCTTCACCCAAAAATGTGTATCTCAATTAGGTAGGCAATGGTTTTAATTCTAATTGAGGTGGTCTTTCAATGGATGGAGGAGTAAGATTATCACTCCTCAATAAGAGCTCCAGTTTCATATAATTGGTCTCTAATTCTCCCTTATCTTCCTTCCCTATGGTTAAACCCTCTTTTGGCTCATTTTATTACTTAAAGATTGTTTCATACACTCATCAATGACTTCCACTCTTATGCAAGACTCATTATCAAAATGATATCTCATTATTTTAGGCATATGAAACTCTACACTCTCATTTCTTACTCTTAAGATAAGTTTGCTCTCATGAAAATCAATGAGTACCCTTCACGTGTTTAGAAAAGGTCTCCCTAATATTATTGGACAATTTAAGTTAGCCTCAAAATCTAAAATAACAAAATCAACAGGAATAATGAACTTATCTACCGTGACGAGAACATCCTCCATAACACCAAAAGGTTTCTTGATCGAATGGTCGGCTAATTACAAAGTCATGCCAGTTGGTGTGACATCTCCAAGCTCCAATTTCTTGAAAAGAACAAGAGGCATTAAATTAATACTTGCTCCTAAGTCATATAAGCATCTAAGAAATTCTTTATCACCAAGAAAACAAGGTATAGTAAAACTCCCTGGATCTTTAAGTTTTATTAGAATCTTGCGTGAAATGATGGAGCTACAAGTCTCAGTGAGTACTACTATTTAGTTCTCTTCCCACTTCCTCTTATTAGTGATAATGTCCTTAAGGTACTTAGCATAAAAATGCATTTGAGAAATAGCCTCCATAAATGGTATGTTAAATTGCAATTTTTTGAATATCTCCAAAAATTTTGCAAATTATTGTGCATCTTATGCCTTTCTCAACCGTTAAGGGAATGGTACCCTTGGCAGTTCTAAAGGATTAGGAATCTCTTTCTTGTGCTCCTCATCCCCTTTGACTTCATCTTCTTTATCATTCACCTTTTCTTTCTCAAGTTGATCACCAACCTCTTCATTTAACTCCTTGTAGTCATTACCTTAATTCTTTAACTCCTTACAACTCCATAATGTTATTGCCTTTACTTGCTCCCTCGGATTGGTCACCGTATTACTTGGAAGGCTGCCTTGTGGTATAGTAGCCAAGGCATTAGCAAGTTGACCCAACTGCACTTCAATGTTATGAATAGAAGAAGTGTGGTTCTTTGTTATTTGATCAAATTTCATCTCCATTTTCTTATGATTTTCATCTTGACCCGCTATTTTAGCATTTATAGCATCAAGAAATTTATCTAACTTCAACTCCATGGAAGCTAACCAATCATGTTGATTACCTTGAAACCCCATTGGACCTTATCTTATTATATTATTGAACCCTTGAGCAACATTATTATTGTTACTCCATAATAAATTAGGGTGATTCCTCCACCTAGGATTATAAGTGTTGGAGTAAGGATTATTTTGTTGCCTTATTTGCCCTTGGTTCCCTATAAAGTTCACTTGCTCTAGACTATTCTCACCTTGCATGCCAAAATTTGCCATGTCATAATCTCCACCCATATGTCCAATCATAGAATATCCCTCATTTGGCATTTGAGAGTTAGATGGAATAGAAGTAGCCCTCATATTCAAGTCACCAAGTTGCTTTGATAAGTTAGCAATTTGTACTTGAAGTGAAGCAACCACATCCCCTCTATTCTTAGCCTGCCTTAGTAGATTAAGCCTTTCCGATGGCCACAAACAATTATTATTTGCCATTTCTTCTAACAACTCAAAAGCAACCTCTACCATTTTCCTCATTAAAGAACCACCAGCAGCCGCATCTATAGTATCTCTTGTGGATCTTCAATCCCTATTATAAAAAGTCCATATCAAAACATCCCTTGGCAAGCCATAATGTGGGCAACTCATTTGTAACTCCTTGAACCTTTTCTATGCTTCACATAATGATTCATATTCAAATTGTTGAAAGGAAGTGATCTCCTTAATAATCTTAGCTGTTTTTGCCGGTGGGAAGTACTTGGATAAAAATGCTTTTGCCAATAAGTCCCAAGTAGTAATAGATGCCGGTGGTTGTGAATTCAACCATGCTTTTGCCATATCCTTAAGTGTAAAAGGGAACAACCTCAACCTCACTGCATCATCTGACACTCCATTATATTTAAATGTATCACAAATCTCCAAGAAGTTAGCAATGTGAACATTTGGATCCTTATTAGACAACCCATAAAACTACACACTTGATTGAAGCATTTTCAAGAGAGCTGGTTTAATTTAAAAGTTATTAGCATTAATAGTTAGTTCAGTGATGCTTTGTTGTGCCCCGTCTAAACCCGGCATAGACGAATCCAATAGTGTTCTCTCCGGTTCTCACTGATTCTCCATTATTCTCCGTTCTTCTCTACTTTTCTTTCTAATCTTAAAATCTCTAATACGTAGATAAAAGACTCTATTCTTGTGATACGAGTATTGTGCATTCACTCTTAAATAAATCAGCAAAACATAAATTGCACACTTAATAATAAAATTCAACAAATAATTTATCTAAAACAATTGGCACGTATGGTGCCTTAAATCAAGCCAAACAAAATTAATTTTTTTGTTAACCCAATTTAATCCCTGGCAACGGCACCAAAAACTTATTTACGCACAATTTTAAAATGCAATACTCGCAAGTATATGAGATCAAAATAGTAGTATATGGTGCGTACAAATGTTGTATCCCACAAGGATTAAATGAGCTAGCCACTAATTAATATTATTTAAAACTTTTTTAAGGCTTAAAAAAATTTAATAAAAGTTCTATTCAATTAAAATAAAATCTAAATGCTTAATCTACTAACTTCAACTTATTTAAAAAAATTATTCATACTAGACTCTAAACAACAATAATTATAGTAATTATAACAATTATTAGGATTTATCTCTCTATTCATTTTTCACGTAATTTAATTATTCTTCAAAGCCATGTATTTCCTTAGGTTTAATAATGTATCAACTTACTCTTTCGATTATAAATTATTAAACATGCATTCAATAATTTAAACATTATGGCTTAAATTTCATCCTCACTCATAATGATTTAAATAAGTATACATATTATGAAGCAAAGTTTATTCCAAATTATAGACATAAATAATTTAAGTTATTTCTAATCATTAAATTAATTCATATTATGTTTATTTCTTCCATTAGTTTTACCATCTTTCACTGCATAACCCTAACTAAAATCATATTTAAGTTGGCCAAACATAAACAAGCATTAAAAATAATAAATATAAAATACATTCATTGAAGAAATTGATTAAATTTCATTAATTAATAACCATGGTTCATGATATGAAGATAAATCCTAACAATATGCAATTAATCTATATCCATAGAAGTAAAATAAATACAAGAAGATATAGTAAGAGTTACACAATTTAGAAAATAAGAAAGTATCCAAACTCTAGAATTGTCCTCTCAATCTTCAAGCTTTCTTTCTCCTTCTTAATCTTCTTATCTCTATTATTTTTCTATGGATAAAAAGTTTTCTCTATTGCTATCATCCCTTCTAACGATAATAATGAAGTATATATACACTTAGAAAGTTAATAAATAAAAGGGTGCAAATCACTCTTTGGTGAAGAGTCATGTGCTTTAACATCATCAGTCACTTTAAGGGAATTTTCGGTAATCAAGAAAAATGAATTAAGTCTAGATGTCTTCATAAAAGTTGTAGCCCTCTAAAATTACTTTCCACAGCCACTTGAATCATTTAAATCCAATTTCTATAGAGGGAGTTATAGCTAAAAGAGTGCGACATGGTCCGAATAGTTATGTCCTTTCACACCCATGCCGAGTAGGCAAGAGTGTGCCAAGTCGGCAAGATAGCGTGCTGTCACAACTCATGAAGGAGTAAAGGAGCATGTCAAGTTGTGACAGTGCACTTTAGTATCGAGTCGGCAAGATGGTGCCGAGTGGTGCCGAGTTGGTGCCGAGTGGTGTCAACTCCAAACTCTCCAAAGCTTGCCTTTTTCAACTCCTTTAACCTTAAATGACTTCTATATGACCATATAACTTTCCTAAACTTTAAATAAACTTCAAAAATATTAATAAACCATTCAAATGCATATAAATTTACTTGACAACAATGAAAATCAAAAGCATTTATGATTATTAATGAAATACATTACAATTAAACTAAAACGTGAACTAAATGCAACCTAATTATGCTTGAAACATCCTAAAATTACTATGCTAATTACCACATATCACCATGATACCACTTTCCCGGTGAATGTTGACAATTAATTTAGCCATTTAGACCTTTTTAAACATATACCATGCACTCTTCTGATTGCCCATCCTTCTGCCTCTGTCCAACCAAAGTCTTACACTGCTATTCTGATTAAATAATTTATTTCACTAGATGTTCATCCTTCGATGAATTTTTCAATACCAAAATCTGGCATCATTCACGCAGTGAAAATTAATCCTGAGATTTATCGCAAACGTTTGGCATTATGTCAGCACAATCTAATTGCTAGGGCTATTCTCAACAAGGGAGACTCTCCTTGGAAGTTATCTAAGCTGAAAGATAGGTTATCTAATATTTGGGGTATCAAATCTTAATGGATATTAATTTCTTTTGGCTGAGGGTTCCTTCATGTCCTTTTTTCATCTGCTCAGGATAAAGATTTTGTTTGGGGATGAGGTTCTTTCATTTTAAAGCCAGGAATTCTTAGGTTACAATGTTAGACTTCTAGTTTTGATCCCTTCAAGGAGAAAACTTCTACCACTAAAATTTGAATAAGATTCTATAGGTTACCATGGGAATTATGGGATCCTTGATGTGTGTAAAATTCGTAAGTACACAGAATCATATTAAGTAGTAAATAAGAAATCATCCCATAGAGATTGTGAATTGAGTACTTAAATAGTCACTATGTTTGATTGTTTAGACAACAAAATAGAGTTTAGATTCTTTTAAAACTAAAACCAAAACAAACAAAAGTAAAATTCAAATTCAAAAAAATATTAAAAGCTAGGGTTTTTAATCTCAATTGGACCATTTCAAAGGATTAATTAACCAACTAGGTTTAACTATTTCTAATTCATTTTGATGGGATCTTAGAAACCATAAGTTTTCCTCTCAGATAAACCTATAATTAATTGGAGATTAATTAACACTAAATTTACTGGCTCTCACCAATCTAATGCCTTTTAATTCTAATTTTAAATCACAACCTTTAATCAATATTAATCCACTTAATTATCTCTCAACTAATTAAGCAATCAATAGGTTATTGCCTCTTCCTATAGAACCTATCTCTTGATTAATCCTATAGTATTAATTCAATTCTAGGGTGATCAGTCCTAAAACGACATTAAGCATAACAACAACCAATAAATTAGATCTAGCAACCTAACATAAATCACAATAAGCACATTGTCAATTCAGAATAAGAACCCTAAAAAAGATCTAGCTACTCATGTTAAAACCAAAAAAAACAAAGAAGAAATGAAAACCATTCTGAACATAATAACAATTAATTAAAAGTGAGATATAAGAAAAAACCCCCTCCAAATGATGTCAGAAAGCCTTGCTCTTTTAACTTCAAACCAAGTATCTCCTCTATTATAAACTAAACAAAACAAAATGAAAACGTCTTTTGAAAAATAAAGAGAATAGAAAACTAAAACCAGAACTAAAAACTAAAAACTAGGAACTCCTTTAATGAAAAACAGATGGTTCTATTTAAAAGACTTAGTTTCCTAATGAAAAAGGTCATTTAAACTCTCCCAAACTCTATCTAAACATAGGTTTAAAAGATGAGCTTCTATCGATCTAAACTCCAGCTTAAAATCCACTTTTGATTGGCTGCCACATCATCATGCACGGGTACGCAACAATTAGACACGCCCATGCATCAAATTAACTTTAAAATCTTAGAATCAGGCATGGCCGTATATACGGGTGTATGCCTGGCACATTGGCGTGTGCATGGGTATGTGCTTTGTAACTGGCTCTTCTTCAATTCAGGTATGGGCAAGCGCATGGGCATACACTCCACACATAGGCATGCGCATGGGCATGTACCCTAATGTGAGGATAACCTTCCAACTTTAAGCTTTAATCTTATCTTTATCTTCAAGTACTATCTCCATCTCCTCTCAAATGCATCCTACAACCAAAAACTAAACAAAAATTACCTATTTAACATAAAAGCACCTATATTAAAATAAAAAAGCAAAACTAACTAAATTAACTAAAAAATAACCAAACAATGCATTTCTAAACTTAATATGCAATAAAATAGAGTGCTCAACACATGCATGTTTCACACTCATCAAATTCCCCCACACTTGAGCCTTTGCTTGTCCTCAAGCAAAAATAAGAGAACAACTTATTTATACAAAGAACCACCATTATAAGTAGTTTTTAACTTGAAGAACCATCCTAATCTCCCCTTAATACAAAGTTTAAAACTAAAAATCAAAGCAACAACTCATAACCAAGAATATAACAATTACCAAGTGAAAAGCAAACTCCCTCGTTGAATTCATGAAAAAGCATAATTAACAACCAAGAAAAATGAAAGTAGGCATGGAACACTAACACTCAAATAGTTCTTTCATTTATAACACTTAAAAGGAACACAATTTATTCCTTATAATTTC
>CATIWO010185369.1:0-16704 GCA_949673435.1 Macaranga tanarius
CAATGATCAACCATCATTTCAAACAACATCACATATTCTACTAGGCATATCTCACTTCATAAATTTATTTATAGCATATCACATGTCTTATTCATTTCATTCATAGCAATTATATTTCATATGTTCAAAAGAACCAACATACATATTATTATATTAATAACTACTTACTCAAAGCTTCAACTCCCTCAAAATAGAAGCTTCTCTATTTATTTACACCACTCCTATATTTATCAGCACCTACACCATGTCCACACATCAAGATCACATAGCAAACAAAACTCTAGCACTTGAACTCAAGTAAGTGCAACTAAGTGCCAATCTACACTCTAGGTTCAAGGTATCCCAACGTATCCTACACAAGTATAAAAATCATGAAATTGCTACTGAAGCTAGGTAAATAAGTCTAAAATAAATTCCAATTGGAATTTCTCAATTTGGACATGCATAGAATTAAATATGTATTTTTTACTAAAATCGGGCAAAACATAGTTGCCCTGTGAGCATGAAAATGTAGAGATGAATTTCTCAATCTAAACCATAGAATTTCTGATTCTTTAAAACACAATGTAGTAGACATTCTGAAGTTTCCAGAACATCAAACCACACTCATTTTGGAGTACTATAACTCTAGATATAGCAAAAATAATATGACGGTTCTGCAGCCAAAACAGAGTACGAAATTCACAACTAACAACCCTAGTTCATTAAACCAAATTAAATACAACACTTACCAAATTGAAGCTCCCAAATACTTCTAGATCTTCTAACACTTCCCAATTTAATGTTAGATAAGTAGAGAATCAAGAAATCTCCCAAGGAAAATCAAAAACACTCTCACTTTTTCTTCTTTCTCTCCTCCCCGTTTTTGCACTCTCCACACACACACACACACACAAAATTAAATATATACTCAATTTAATATTTACCAAAACACCCACCAATTAAAATTTGCCACTTGCCCCTTCTCAAGTCTTCTAATATTAAAATACTCACCAACTTATAACTATCCCTTTATATCTCTTAATAAACTAATATAATATTATATATATATATATACAAATATCAAAACCCTCTCTACACACCCTTAATACACTAGGATAATTACTCCAAAGGTCTATAACTTTCTAATTGGACAAAAAGGTCTAAACTTATGTTTCACTCACACCCCTTTCTACCAAAATGCATATGTCCCACATATATGCAACTCATAACTCTATGCCATATGTCATAAAAATTATTATGCATGACTAGGAGTTCCAAAATGACGAACGTTACAATATAGATCTCTGAGTCAGATTTGATTTGATATATTACGGACCCCGTGACTCATCCGATGTCGAAAATTAGGTCCTCCTAAAGCAACGCTACGCATCTCGACTATCCAAATTCGAGTATTGGTCAATTATCAAGCTTGTATAATATTCACATTCATTGTAAAGGCATAACTCTGCCATTTAGACATTCTTTATCATTCATTTATTAACTTCTAACATTAATTATTCATATGGTAATTTAGTCTCTTTGTCTGAGACTCCGTATCATACGGTATTCATACACCTTATAAGTCATATAGTTCAAAATACTATTACAAGAACAATACTTAAGAATTTAACTTATTTTTCAATATTTCAATTGTTCTAGTATGTTATTCCAGGGTTTGGTTTATGCTTACCCTTCAATTAAATAAAAAACAGTCAAAACTGAGCGAAATTTGGTTACAGAGGTGCCTCCTCTACCCAGGGGCGCTGCCCTCGTGGTGCAAAGGCACCGCCATCCCAAGTAGAGGCGTTCACCTTCCCATTGCAGAGGCATCGACTTACCGATGCAGAGGCACTGCCCTTCTACTGCGGAGGCATCTGCATCCGGGGCACGCAGGCATCACCTCTTCAAAGAGGCACCGCCTTCGCGCCCTCTGGTTTGACAGCAGCAGCAAAATTTCAACAAAAACTCTAGAATTTCCATAATTAATCACACCAGAAATTCGTATAATAAATATAAGCTAACATTTAACTCATATGCAACTCAAAAACATCACAATTAAGACTAGATCTAACCTTAAAATCCAAACAATATTCAAAACTTCTCTAAAAATATTCAACACCAAATATAAATAAAAACTTTGTTTAAATAATCCACTCACAAATTTCTCTTGCTAAATTCTTGCTCTTTTCCTTCTGAATCTGCATTCCTCTTCAGAGCTCCTTCTCTTCTTCTTTTCTTCCTTTTCTTTTTTTTTTCTCTTTTCTTTCTTCTTCTTCTCCTTCCACCATACTTCTTCCTGTAACTTTATAACAGCTCTTCCTCTTCTTCTCCTCTTTAGTCCCTTCTATTTTTTTTTCTTTTCTTTCTAATTCATTTACTT
The DNA here is from genome assembly GCA_949673435.1 of Macaranga tanarius. Taxonomy (NCBI): domain Eukaryota; kingdom Viridiplantae; phylum Streptophyta; class Magnoliopsida; order Malpighiales; family Euphorbiaceae; genus Macaranga; species Macaranga tanarius. Next base: position 2,363 of record CATIWO010185369.1, read on the forward strand.
CCATTTGTTACAATCCCATCCTAACTTCTCTTTCAATTGTATCCTTCCCAATTTCTATTTAATATAATTTCTTTACTCTATTATTCTCAAAAATAAAATGACAATAATTACTCCGAGTAAATATCAATTTTAATAACATAAAATTAAATATAAATAATTATCATTAACTTAAATTAATCCGGTTCAAGGACAAGGATGTTTCACAAAGTGCCACAAAGATATTTCATGATATGTTTAATGGCATTCAAATGAGACTCTTTAGGATATGATTAAAATCTAGTACATAAATATATAGCAAACATAATATCAGGTTTACTAGCAGTTAAGTAAAGGAGGGATCCAATCATACCTCTAAATTTCTTTTCATCAATCGGTTTGCCACTTTCATCTTTAGTTAGTTTGGTGGTGGTACTCATTGGAGTTTTGCTTGATTTAGCTCCATCCATCCCAAACTTCTTAAGGATATTTATAGTATATTTTTCTTGATTGATGAAGATCCCATCCTTGCATTGCTTGATTTGAAGTCTAAGGAAGAATTTAAGCTCACCTATCATACTCATCTCAAATTTACCTTGCATTATCTTAGAAAAATCCTCATATAAGCAATGGTTAGTAGCACCAAATATTATATCATCAACATATATTTGCATAATTAATAAATAACTATTGATTTTCTTGATAAAAAGAGTAGTATCTACTTTTCCTTTTAAAAAACCTTATGCTAAAAGAAAATTACTCAATTTTTCATACCAAGCTCTAGGAGCTTGTTTCAAGCTATACAATGCTTTAGACAAATTCTAAACATGATTTAAAAATTCATGATTTTTGAAACCAGGAGGTTGTTCAACATATACCTCCTCTTGAATATAACCATTTAAAAATGCACTTTTCATATCTATTTAAAATAATTTAAAATCCATGTAACATGCAAATGCAAGTAACATTCTAATGGCCTCTAACCTTGCAACGGGGGCAAAGGTTTTATTATAATCAATTCCTTTCTCTTGATTATAACCTTTGGCCACTAGTCTTGCTTTATTCCTAGTTATGACACCTTTCTCATCCATTTTATTTCTATATACCCATTTGGTGCCAATGATAGGATAATTTTTAGGCCTTAGAACTAAGTTCCATACCTTATTTGTTTCAAATTGATTGAGTTCCTCTTGGATGAAAAGTACCCAAAACTCATCTTCCAAAGCCTCATTAGTAGACTTTGGCTCAATTTGAGAAATAAAAGCAAGATTAATTAAGGGTCTTAGAGAAGAACGAGCAGTTACTCCTTTTGATGTGTCTCCTAAAATCAAGTCCTTTGGATGATCCTTCTTGAATCTCCATTCTTTTGGAAGATCATCTTTGGGTGGTTCTTCATAAGTCTCCTCTTTAGAAAGTTCTTCTTCTTGCTCCTTGTATATTGATGGCTCTTTTTTATCTTCATTGTCTTTCTCATTTATCTCACCTACCAAATCATCATAACCAATATCCTTTCTCGGATCAAGTGAGTTAGATTTATCAAAGATAATATGCATGGATTCTTCAACAACTAGAGTTCTTTTATTAAAAACTCTATATGCTTTGCTCGAGTTGGAATAGCCTAGGAAAATTCCTTTATCAGCTTTGGAATCAAATTTCCTAAGATTATCCTTGGTGTTCAATATAAAACATTTACAACCAAATACTCTAAGATATGAAATTCTTAGTTTTCTTCCATGCCACAGCTCATAAGAAGTTTTATTTAAAATTGGTCTTTTAAAAATTCTATTTGAAAACATAGCATGTGGTATTGATGGCTTTCATTCAAAAATACAATGGCAATTTATATTCATGGAGAATTATTTTAGCTATTTCTGCCAATGTTCTATTCTTCCTCTCAACTACCCCATTTTGTTGAGGTGTTCTAGGTAAAAATAATTATGAGAAATACCATTTTCAATACAATAAGAACTAAATAAGTCATTTTCAAATTTAGTTCCATGGTCACTTCTAATACTAGTCATGTAAAAACTTTTTTCATTTTGAACTCTTTTTATAAAATTTTTAAAAGCATTAAATGCCTCATTCTTATGAGCTAGAAAGTATACCCAAGTGTATCTAGAGTAGTAATCAATAAGCACATATGCATAATGCATTCCACCAAAGCTAGCAACTCTAGTTGGTCTATATAAATCCATATGAATTAATTCTAATGGCCTAGAGGTTGACACTCTATTTTTGAGTTTAAATGATGACTTGGCTTGTTTTTCCATTTGACAAGAATCACATATCTTGTCCTTATTGAACTTGAGTTTAGGTAACCCATTCACAAGTTCTTTCTTACCAAGTTCATTAATTAAATTAAAACTAGCATGTCCTAATCTCCTATACCATATCCATGTGTCATAGGAAATAGATAATAAACATTTATGTTCAACTCTTTCACCCTTAAAGATTACTTTGTCATTACTAAGATTACTAACAAAGAAATGTTTAGGATAAAATGTCACTTTATTTCCCATGTCATATAATTGACTAATGCTAAGTAAATTATGCTTCAAGCTATCAATAAGTAACACCTTACAAATAGAGAGAGTTTTAGGATTACCTACTTCACTAATTCCAATAATCTTCCCTTTTGCATTATCTCCAAATGTGACATTGCCACCATCCTTAGAATCAAAGGAAATGAATTGATCTTTGTCTCCCCGTCATGTGCCTTGAACATCTACTATATAGGTACCATTGACTCTACATTTGGTGGATTTCAAGCATACCTACACAATAATAATTCATGCATTCTTTTGTAACCAAATCTTAAGTAGCCTAGGTTGGTTAATATCATTAATATTCATGGGCAACAAGTTCAAATGCAATTTTCTATAATAACACACATTGCTAGTGTGTTCTAATGTCATGCAATAAAAACATTTAACATTGGCAAATTTATTTCGTCCATGTGCATGACCTGTATTGTTCCTCTTATGCAAGTTGGTTCTAACATTCTTAAATGGCATTTTTGAGTGTGGCATATGCATGTACATCCTAGGAACATAAATTTCAGCATTCATATGACTATCGCATTCACAAACATGCTATTTTTAGTGCTTAAAATTAGTCCTAGATGTGTGCTTCTTTATATACATGTAAGCATGCCTAGGTTGTGGTCTTTTGGCTTTGGCCTTAGACCTTTATGTCATTCCAGAATTCTCATAAGAAAATTTAGCTCTAGGTATATAAGACTTTTTAGCAAGTGTGGGTGAAGTCTTAGTGCCACTTGTGGATGCATAAGTAGTGTTCATCTTAGCTTTAATAAATATTGGACTAGATGATGATGAGTGAGTATTCTTTGTATAGCCTAGTCCACTAGTATCCTTATGCAGTTTTTGAGAAACAAGAATGTTATCTAAAGTTTCTTCTCCTTTTTGAAATTTAGAAATTGAGCTTTTTAAATCAAAAATTTCTTTTAAAAATTTTTCATTTTCTAATTTACATTTAACAAACTCATCTTGAATAAATGCAGAATTTTTTAACTCATTTCCAAGCTTTTCAGTTGAAGACATGACTTTAGAAAATCTATCTTTCAAAGCTTCAAATTCTTTAGACATTTTCAAAAATTCTTGTTTATAGAATTTCTTTTTAGAAAATAATTTCCTGCATTTAATCATCAATTTTTGCATAATAGAATCCTCATCATCATCATCAATATTATCAATATTATCACAATCATCATCATTATCTAAACTATCATATTTTAAAGAGTTAGAAGTGAGAGGTACCTCATTGTCTTCAAGAGCTATGAAGCAAAGGTTGGCAACTTTTTAGTTGTCTTCCTCCTTCTCTGAGTTGGATGAATCATCCCAAGTAGCTTTAAATACCTTCTTCTTCTCCTTGGCTCCCTTGCTCTTAAATTTGAGTTTTGGACACTCATTATGAATGTGTCCCAGTGTTTTGCATTCATAGCAAGTGACTTCCTTTATTTTCTTTACTTTATTCTTCTTGAAGTCTCTTTGCCTTAAGAAGTTTTTCTTTCTTAAATATTTTTTGAAAGCTCTAGTGAGCATTGCAAGTTCATCATCTTCCTCACTAGAGTTATTAAGGCTCCCCTCTTCACTTTCCTCTTGAGTGGCTTTCAAAGCAACCCCCTTCTTTCTTTCTTATTTTTCTTCCTTTTCTTCTTCCTTTTACATAAGGGTAAGTTCATGGGTAAGTAGTTTACCAATAAGTATGTCGATTAAAATCTTGGAGAGGTTATGTGATTCTTCAATTGAAGTCATTCTCGACTCTCAATCCTTCTTAGGTAGCACTCTTAGAATTTTGGTGTTGACATCTTCTTTTGAGTAGTGCTTACCTATCTTCCTCAAGGTGGTAAGTAAAGCATTCAACCTATTGGTCATTTCGGTGATGCTTTTATGAGTTTTCATTTTGAATAGCTCATATTCGTAGACATAGAGCTGCACCTTCTTACTCCTTATTTGGATGTTACCTTCATAGTGATTCTCTAGTGTCTCCTATATTTCTTTTATAGAGATACAATGTTGCACCTTTCCCCCTTCTTCTCTAGACATGGAAGTAAGTAAGAGGGTCATGGCTTTCTTATTCTTGTAGTTCTCCTCCTTTTGTTGAGTGCTCCATTTTACCTTATTAAGTAAAATCTACACATTGTCCATATCTTCAGTTGGGGGACTCCAACCTTGAAGAAAAACCTCCCATAATCTAATGGGATCACTATCAAAATACAATTCTATTTTAAACTTCCAATGAGGATAGTCATTGCCATCAAAGAAAGGTCTAAGTGATTGGAAAGAAAGAAATTCACTCCTCATGATCTTTAATTCTAGTAATTAAATTCCTAGAATTAAAGCTCTGATACCAATTGAAAACAACCTAGAGGGGGGGGGGGGGGGTGAATAGGGTGATAATAATTTTTTGATAATTTAAAGAAGATAGATAAAAAATAAAATTCAAATATGTAGCAGAAATAAAAAATATACCAAAAATAAACACAAAGTATACAAAAATCCAAACTACAACACAAGTGATTTAACGAGTTCAGATTATCAACAATCCTACATTTCCACCTAATTTATTCCTAAGTTAGGATTTTTAACACCCACACTAATCTTATTGCTAGATTATGTTACAACAAGATGAGTTTTGTGGCTCAACTCAAACCAAACAATAAGAGTGTTTTTCTTGGCTTAACATAAAACTAAATCACAAGAGTTTTCAAGGCTCACTCTAAAACATTTACAATCAATATGTTTTTGATATGGCTTAACATAAAAATAACAAGAGATAGTACCTCACTTCCTAAATTTTTAATCCCTAAAGAAAGATTAGAACAAGGAGTACCTATCTCTACACACAAACCCAACTCTCTCAACAAGAACAAAAATGATTTTACAAAGAATTAAATAAGCACAAATGATGATGTAGAATTAGAGAGAATGAAAATTAGCAAGCTCTAACATGTTTGGCATCTCAATTTATAGAGGAAGCCAAAAACTAGCTATTTAGAGATAGTAGAAATTGTCCACAACATGTCTCCTTAATTTGTGCTTCAAAAGATGACTTTTTCGTATGTCAGGGGTGTCTTTATAAGCTGGGAAGGTTGATCACGATCATGATCATAAAAAATATATCCATTAGAGCAATTTTTGAATGACTAGTGGCTTCCTCACGAGCCAGAATGGATGCTCATGATCATGAGCATCACTAGTGAGCAAGCCTACCTTGAATTTATTTTTTGAGCTCCTTCAGGTGGCTGCTCATGAGCTGGCCAGGGCTCCTCACGATTGTAAGGAGCCTCCCCTGGGTCATAAGCAAGCCTGCCTTCATTTTTTCAGCTCATTTCTTCATCCTTTCAAATGTCCGATGTTGCTCACGATCGTGACCAACTTCCTCATAATCGTTACCATAAAAAACAGTTCATAAACTTCAATATTTGACTTCCAAACACATCCAAATACATTGGAATTCAATTGGAATTAGATTTATTGTGTTTTGAAGACTTGATTTAGCTTGAGTTCATAAGGCACATTAGCTTGTATACTTAATGCACATTGTCCATTATTATGATCATTACCTAACTAATATACACACTTAAACAAACATAATAGATGATCAAAATTGATTGTTAAAGTCAAAACTAAGGTGAGTTAGATTGGTGTTCATACAAATGTCCAGCACCAATGTTAAAGAGGATCGTGAAGCAACTATGGCATAATTTTTACATGGGCTTAATTGAGAGATTTATGACATTATGGAGTTACATCATTATATTAACCTTGAGGACATGGTATATGCAGCCATATTGGTGGACAGACAATTCAAGAGTAGACGTACCTCAACAAAAATAAACTTCAATAATGGTGCCATATGGAAGCTGAATTGGGGAAAAAGGATTACAAAGTGCAATCTAAGGCAAAATTTGACTCTAGCAAGCCTAAAGAAAATACAGACAAGGGTAAAGCCATAGCCAATCAAGAGCGCATAAGGGACATCAAGTGTTTTAGATGTTTGGGGCGAGGGCACATTGCTTTTCATGATCCTAACAAAAGAACTATTTTGATGCATGATGACATTTATGAGAGTGGAGAAGAGGATGATGATTTGGTTGAGATACCCAAATCGGAGGATTGTAATGATGATGAAGGGGGAAATATGTTGACTCCTATAGAGGAAAAATATTTAGTTGCAAGGCGATCTCTTAATACACAACTTAAGGTTAAATATTGGGATGAGAAACGTTAGAAGATATTTCATACAAGATGCATGGTTAAAGATAGAATTTGTAATATGATCATTGATGGTGGGAGTTGCACGAATATAGTTAGCACCGAGTTAGTTGAAAAGTTAGGTTTGGCAACTTCTAAGCACCCCAAACTATACAAACTACAATGGTTAAATGACACAACGGAAGTCAAAATGACACGTCAATATAAGGTTCCTTTCACTATAGGAATTTACAATGATAAAGTGGAATATGATGTAGTGCCAACGCAAGCGGGTCATATTCTGTTGGGGTGACTTTGGCAATTTGATAGGCGAGTGAATTATGATGGCTATAAAAATAGATACTCATTTATATAGGGAGGCTAAACGATGACCTTAGTACCATTATCTCCTAAATAAATCTTGGAGGATTAATTGAAGATGGTACACAAGAAAAGAGGTAGTGAGGGAGAGAAAATTAAAAGTGAGGTTGAGAGTTCAAAAGAAAAGAGTGTGGTAAGTATGCAAGAGAAAAATAGAGAGTTAGGGTTAAATAAATGAGAGAAAAAAAGAGAGAATTTCTTTGCCACCACTAGTAAGATAAGGATAGTATTTTTAGGAAAATGATCCATGATTTTATTTTTGTACAAGGAGGCTTTGATGACTAACCTTGATTTAGATAACTTTTTACCTAGTGTTGTTCGTGTTTTATTACAAGAATTTGCTAATGTGTTTCCCGAGGAAATACCTAAGGGCTTACCACTAATTAGAGGGATTGAGCATCAAATTGACTTCATTCTGGGAGCTCAAATACCTAACAAACTCGCCTAATTCTGAGGAGATGAAGGAGCTTCAGAGGCAAGTAGAGGAGCTTTTGGACAAAGGCTACATTAGAGAGAGTATAAGTCCATGTGTCGTTCAAATTTTATTGGTACCTAAAAAGGATAGATTATGACACATGTGTGTGGATTGTAGAGCTGTCAACAATATCACTGTAAAGTATAGATATCCCATACCTAGGTTAGATGACATGTTAGATGAATTGCATGGGTTATGTGTATTTTCTAAAATTTATTTGGAAAGTGGATATCATCAAATTCATATACGTGAAGGTGATAAATGGAAAACAAACTTTATGACTAAGTATGATTTATATGAATGGTTGGTTATGCTTGTTGGCTTAACTAATGCACCTGGCACTTTTATGAGAATAATGAACCATATTTTGTGTGCTTATATAAGGAAGTTTATTGTAGTATATTTTGATGATATTTTTGTGTATACTAGGAGTTTAGAAAGTCATGTCAAGCATTTGAGTCTTACTCTTACTACACCTAGGAAAGAACATTTGTTTGCTAACCTTTAAAAGTGTTGTTTTTGTTCTAGTTCTATTATATTTTGAGGTTTTATTGTATTTGATAAAGGTATTGAGGTTAATGAAGAAAAGGTTAAAGCGATCAAGAAGTGGCCTACTTCTAAGACTATCATTGAAGTGCAAAGTTTTCATGGATTAATTAGTTTTTATCATCATTTTGTGAAGGACTTTAGCACTATTGCAACACATTTGACTGAAGTTATGAAGAAATGTGTCGGTTTTAAATGGGAAAAATCTCAAGAAGATGCATTTCAACTAATTAAGGAAAAATTATATAGTGCACCCTTACTTACATTACCTAATTTTAGCAAGTCTTTTGCGATAGAGTGTGATGCATCTGGGATTGGTATTGGGACTATTTTGATGCAAGAGAAAAGGCCTATTGCTTATTTTAGTGAGAAGCTCAATATGGCAGGCTTAAATTATCCTACATATGACAAAGAGCTTTTATGCATTAGTAAGGGCATTAGAGACATGGCAACATTATTTATGGCCTAAGGAGTTTGCTATTCATACAGATCATGAGTCCTTAAAGCACTTAAAAGTACAAGAGAAGTTGAACCAAAGGTATGTAAAGTGGATGGAGTTCATTGAGATGTTTTTTTATGTTATCAAGTACAAACAACGCAAGAAAAATGTTGTAGCTGATGTACTTTCCAAGAGGTACGCATTACTTAACTCAATGAATACTAAATTACTAGGATTTGATCATATTAAGGATTTATATACTAGTGATTCTATTTTTTATAATGTGTATGAAGCATGTGAAAAGGTAGCCTTTGGTAAGTTTTATAGGCATGAGGGATATTTGTTTAGGGAGAATAAACTTTACATTCCTCAATGTAGTTCGTGTGAGCTTTTAGTGAGGGAAACTCATGAGAGTGGTTTGATAGGGCATTTTGGAGTTAAAAAGACTTTAGATGTGCTTAGTGAACACTTCTTTTGTCCACATTTGAGAAGAGATGTTGAACGTATTTGTGCTAGATGTGTTAAGTGTAAACAAGCTAAGTCTAAAATTATGCCTCATGGGTTATATATGCCTTTAGATGTTCCTAATAAACCTTGGTTACATAATTCTATGAATTTTGTGTTAGGTTTACCAAGGTCTAAAATGGGCCGAGATTGTATATTTATTGTTGTTGATAGGTTTAGTAAGATGGCGCATTTCATTCCTTATAATAAAATTGATTATGCAACCAACATTGCAAATTTGTTCTTCAAAGAGCTTGTTCATTTGCATAGTGTTCAAAAAAGTATAACAAGTGACAGAGATTTCAAGTTCTTAAGTCATTTTTGGCGTACATTATGGAGTAAGTTAGGGACTAGGTTGTTATTCTCAACAACGTGTCATCCTCAAATGAATGGGCAAACAGAAGTGGTAAGTAGAACTTTCGGTATATTGTTATGGGCTATTATTGGTAAGAACTTGAAGAATTGGGAAGAGAGTCTACTATTTGTTGAGTTTGTATATAATAGGAGCGTGCATACTACCATGGATTATTCACTTTTTGAAGTGGTATATGGGTTTAATCCTCTTACACCTCTTGACCTATTACCTCTGCCTTCAAAAAAGCAAGTTAATATTGATGGGGCGAAGAAGGCTGAGTTTGTGAGAAATCTTCATGAGAGAGTTAAATAAAGAATTGAGAGGAAGAATGAGCAATATACAAATAAAGCTAACAAGGGGCGTAAGCAAGTTGTATTTGAACCAAGATATTGGGTTTGGGTATATATACAAGGAAAGGTTTCCTTCCCAAAAGAAAATCTAAGTTGCAACTATGTGGTGATAGAACATTTCAAGTAGTGGAGCATATTAATAACAATGCCTACAAACTAGATCTAAAAGGTGAGAGTAATGTGTGTGCTACTTTCAATATTACTGTTTAGTTCTTTTTGATTTTCATGTAGGTTTTGATTCGAGGGCGAATCTTCTTGAGGAAGGAGGGAATGATGAGAATCAAAGTCAACAAAGGGGGTCAAAGGATGATGAGAATCAAAGTCAACAAAGCGGGTTAAAGGATCTTTTAAAAGGAATTGGAGGTGCAATGTCGAGAAACCGAGTCAAACATGCCAACGTAGCACTTTCAAAGTTGATTTACAACCTTCTAGCTAAGGAAAACATGAATTTTGAAGATGTCAAAGTTGAGGAATCATCACCAAAGCTTGTCAATGTGTTTTTGGCGAGTTTTCAAGGCTTTAAAGGAGTTCCAAGTGATACATGCCCGTGTCCCATATCATATGGCCATGTTTGAAGTACTAAAAATATCTAGTAGGGTATATGATCTGAGACACATCTGTATATCTGCCTGTATTTATAATATACTCTGTAACATGCCCATGTTCAGCACTGCCAAATTTTGGGGTTAATACATGGCCGTGTATCGTCTTTGGGGTCAAATCTGAATTGTTTAGGAATTTTATATTTTAATTCTTATTTTAGTTTATGGAGTCCTAAGTTTAATAGGACTTTCATAGTTTTTGTTTTCCTATAAATAAGCATCATTCTTGATGTAAAAACAACTAAGTTTAGATTAATATAATTTTCTAGGAATTTATTTCCTTTAGGTCTTAAATGAACTGTATTGACTTTATCAAGCTAATTGCTTGTAGTGGCCATCCTTATTCCTTATCACCCTCTCATTTTTCTTCGTTATAGGGTGTGGCGGAAAATACTCTGTGTTAATTTGATCAAATTGTATTTATTGTTTTTCATTAAATAAAAGTTTAATATTAACAAAAAAAATAAAATAAAATGTAATGGTCAAATAATAGTATAAGGGCTTATTAGTGAAAATACAAAAATACAAGAGATAAATGATGTATTTTTCCAACTTTCTAGCTCAAAATAACAAACACTCTACATAATATGATGTTTTATACAAAACTTATTACTAAAACTACAAAACCCTATATATTCTAACTTGTAGAAAATATAGACATAACACAATTCATATTATATATTATATAATTTTGTTTTTACAAAAATGTCATATGATATAATTTTTACCAATTTAAAAGTTCATAAAATAACTTGTTAAAATTAAAAATTCATGATAAAAATAAAAAAAGTGATAATTTTATGAATTTGTTTGCAATTAATTCTAATTGTAAATGAAATTATTTATAGTTTGACCTACACTTTTTCATATACATGAAAAAGTATTTTCTAAAGGAAAAAGGCACAAAGATTACTTTTTGAATATGATTAAAAAATTATAATTTGACTAAAAATTATAATAATTATTAGTCGTCCATCTGCATGTTGCACGAACTACAAATAATACATATATTTTAAAATAATAATTTTAATAAATTATAATTTAATCAAATAGTTTATAATGGTATGAACTCAAAAAATTATTATAATAATAAAAATTTGGTTACTTTTTATTAATAAAAATAATAATTAAATAAAAAATTTAATAATTTAAATTAGTATTTGAATTATTTGAGATAAAAAAATAGAATTTGAGTATTATTAGGTCAGTATTAGGATATAGATATCAGTATTATAGTAGGAATATAATTGAATTTTTAATATATTTTAAAAAATATTTTATTTAAAAATATGATGAATTTTTAAAATTTGACACATAAGCCAAAAGTACAAAATACTGAATAAAAAGAATTTGTATGATCCCAACATATATATATATATATATATATATATATATATATATATATATATATATATATATATTCTTAATTAAAATTTGAAAGCAGTTAACAATACATAGATATGGAGATCAAATGAGAAAATACTGATGGAAAAAAAAAAACTTCCACAAATTATTGATAATAAAATTCAAATTTTACACTTTAAAATATCTTTAAAAGTTTTCTTAAAAAAGTATATCTTTTAACAGATAGAATCATTTAAAACAGAACTTATAATAGCACACATACAAGTAGAGTCATCACCACATAATTTCATAATTTGAGTTTCTGTAAAATCAATTGTGCACCATATTCAGGCTGAAGAGTTGCTACTGTGCAAGGAGCATGAGTATAGGATGGGGAAAGGTGAAAAGTGAAGTGTTGTAAAATCATTGCCAAAGCTATTTTAGCTTCAAGAAGAGCGAAGTTTTGTCCAATGCACATTCTAGGACCATAACCAAAAGGGAAGAATGAAACTTGGTTCTTTGTTGCCTTTGTAACTCCATCAGAGAATCTCTCAGGTTTGAATTCAGACGCATCGTTACCCCAGAGTTCATGATCTCGATGTATGAGGATCATTGGCAAAGAGATATGTATTCCAGCAGGTAATGTAATGTTCTCAAGTCTTGTCTCCTCATGAACAGCTTTGTTAAGAACAGGCACCGGTGGGTATAGCCTGAGAACCTCGTATAAAATCATAGTTACCTGTAACATTGAAATTGACAGTAAAAGATTATGTGGTGAGAATTGAATCCATAAAATTTTACATAAATAAAAAAAATATGTATAATTTTTATTCGTGTAGGGTGAACTTATGACAATTGGTGTAGCCATCCCTTAACATCCACCATGATGACTTGAACTCAAAACCTCCATAATTTTCATAACTGAAAATATCAATCAAACCACCCATAATTGGTTGAATTCTCTCAGGTTTCAATATAGGTTATTTATATAATTTCAACCATTGAATTCAAAATCAATGATTTCAGTGGTTGAAATTGTATTATCTAAAAAATAACCAATTAATTTTTTGATAAATCTCAACCAGTGAATTCACATTTGAAGGTTGAAATTGTAAACATAATAGGTCCCGTTTATATGTAACATAAGAGGATCTAAATCCTATAATCATTCTAACTAAAACTTGTATTTCAGTTGAGAGAAAAATGATAAGTACAAGAACTAGAGAGAGAAATATAATTTGGGAAAATGAACTTCAGTTCATATTAATGAGTTGTATCATATATATGTATATACAAGAAATTACTTATTTATACTATCAGCTAAAGCTAAAATAACTTAGCTTTATACTAAGTATAGCTGCCTTCATTATTCTATTGACACTCCCCCTCAAGATGTGCATAAATATTATTTATGCCCATCTTACTTATCAAAAACTTGAACTGAGAAGGATGCAAAGCCTTTGTAAAAATATTTGCTACCTGATCTTATGTTTTGATATGATGAGGCTTGATTATTCCTTATAAAATTTTTTCTCTAACAAAATGACAATCAAGCTCTATATGCTTTGTTCTTTCATGAAACACAAGATTATTTGAAATGTGTATAGCTGAATTATTATCACAGACAAACTCCACAGGCTGATTGTGATCAACACCAAAATCTTTCAATAAAAACAAAATCCATATTACCTCAGATATTGTGGCTGCCATTGACTTATATTCTACCTTTGTAGAGCTTCTAGAAATAGTATTTTGTTACTTTGATTTGATTTCCAACTAATCAAAGTTTATCCCAAGAATAGACAATAACCTGTAACAGACTTCCTTGTGTCAGAGCAACCAGCCCAGTCACTATCAGAATAGGTCTTCAATTTCAGTTCTGAATTTGCTGACATATACAAACCTTGTCCAATAGTACCTTTAAGAAACCTGAGCACTCTATATGTAGCATTTAAATGAATCAAGGCAGGTCTATCCATGAACTGTGAGAGAACATGCACTGCATATGCAATATCTAGCTTGGTGGGAGTAAAATACAACAATTTACCCACTAATTGTCTATAAAAACTAGGATCAGGAAGTAAGTCCTCATCTGTGTGGGCAAGTCTATGATTGACTTCAATAGGAATATTTGAAGGTTTAGAACCAAGATAACTATATTCTTCCAACATATCCAAAATATATTTTTTTGACAAACAAAAATACCAGAATTAGCTCTTCCAATTTCAAGACCAATAAAATACTTGACTTCTCCCAAATCTTTCAGCTTAAAATGAATGCTTAAAGTCTCCTTTAGAATCTCTATTGCCTTCTTGCTGCTGCTAGTTATGATTAGGGCTGAGCACGGGACGGAGAAAAAACCGAACTGAACCAAAAACCCGAATCGATAGACAAAAAACCGTACCGAACTGAATAATTTTAACCCCGAACCGAATAGAATTGGACCGCTTTATTAATTTGGTACGGTACTGGAGATTTATAAAAAACCGTACTGGAACCGAACCGAAAACCGAATATAGTACCGGATATTATATGAATAATATATATATATATATATATATATATATATATATATATATATTAACAAAATTAAAATTATTAATTTCATTATTATTACTATTATAACAAATATTTAAATTACTTAAAATAAAATA